>VUQH01034918.1:28066-39572 GCA_015106775.1 Etroplus canarensis
GTATATATATATATATATATATATATATATATGTGTGTGTGTGTGTGTGTGTGTGTGTGTGTGTATATATATATACATATATATATATTTCTGATTGATACAGTTTAGAAAGTGAGATCATAATTTCACTATGTATTGTTATTAGGTTATTATGTTGAACAACTAGCATATTTTCCACATTTAACTCAAAATCTCAAGCAAAAGATAGATAAAGCGCACCTTCCACCTCTAGCACTTAAAAAGTTTCCCCCAATATATCAAAACGTCTTTTTATGACTTCTGTTCCACTTCTAGTTCTTGTAACAGCCATGTAGGCCATGCCAAATGTGCCCAGAAATAAGCTGGGCCTCCCCACTGTCTCTGAGATTGCCCACCCAGGAGTCTGGCACACGCCACAGTGAGCAGGAGGCCCTCTGGATTACAGTAATACACACTATCTCATAATGGAAAGCTGCCGTGCACATTTCGCTCTCTCCGCCCTCATTGTCCACACTACCAACTGCACAATCAGGATATGAGACTGTGATTGCACCCGTTAGCATGTGTGAGTTTGCTGGTGTGCTACTCCCCCCTTTTTTCCGGGCTAGGCGCTGCTTGGCTCCAACAAGGTAAAAGATGAGTAAATAAAAAAACACTGTAAACTGCTAATAATTATGTTGTGACAAGTTAGAATTTAGTACATCACAAATGAACTCTGCCTGCTAAAAAGGTACTTCAACCTTTAGACATAAATAGCTTGATTAATTTCAGGTAGTAGAAGTCAGGAGTCACAAGGAAACAATGGCACTTAACCCGAGATACTAACATGGTTAAATAAACAGTCCAAGTCCAAATAGGGCAGCTATTTGGACCCGCCACAGGTTAGGCAAACTTTGTCACTTTTCCTCTCACCCTGTAATCATCAGAATCTGTAATTAACTGGGAAGCTGACCTGGAGTTGAGGGCAGTGGAGAGGAAATCCAGACAAAGTTGAAAGCCATTAAGGGAAGAGGGGGGTGCAGAGGAAGACAGACACATGCATGGAGGACACTGCAGCTTTCCCTAGGTGACTAACAAAGGTGCAGGTGGACCAGGAGGATGGAGGGCTATTTTGCATAGAGTTTAAACCACCATGGTCACCACAGACTGTACATAATTATACCACAGAGGTTATTTACTCCACTAAGTGGCTTGCCTACCAACCCTGTTAGTGAGTGCACACTAATCAGGCTGGTGCTCCAAACAATGGACCATGTGTGCCTCTGAGTGTTGTGGGAGGAGCAGAGGTGACCATCAGACCACCAGTGATCAACATGGGTGATATATTTCAAAAGGACTCAAAAAGCCCTGAAAAGGGGAGAGCATGAGAAGAGACCAGAGGTAGACAGACGGACAGTGAAGGGTCCACTAAAGTTGCAGACTGGCATGTCTTCAAACCTATATTTATCCAGGGGGTTCAAGAGGATAAAGGCGGATACAGTGACACTTAGGACAAGCACAGAACAGATGCTTTCTCACACAAGGACAAAAAAGGATTTGAAGACTTTAATAACCCAAAGGTCTCAAATAACCACTTTATGGAAATGGTTTTGGTCTATTATTTTCAGTTACTGCTCAGATTACTGTATTGTATTTCAGTGATAGGTCCTAAATGTAACAAGTGTGAAAAGTAAATAAAGGCTACAAAGCAACCAAACAGGAGAAAAGTCTGTAAAGGATTCAGTACCCTCAAGCACAAGTAGCCCTAAACCACAGTGAGCTTTGTACAGCTCAAATGTTTCACTGGAATGTGTGGTCCCATATGATTTTTGATGCTCATGTGATGTCACATAGCATATCTTCAGAAATGGATCCAGACAATTTAATACTTGGGCTGCTCAATTATGGCAAAAGTTAAAATCGTGATTATTGTGTAATATAATTACATGAGGCATCACATATTAGTTGAATTAAAAAAAATACAAAGATAGCATTTCCTCGAACTGTAGATATAATTCAATAAAAAACTAAAGAAATAAGTGAAAAAAAATAAAACATGGTGGGGGGACGCAGGGTTTCTGGGTCAACATTTAGGGGATGTCCCCTCTGGCCACAGCTTACCATAGCTGGCAGCACCCTCCACCATGGGAGGCCTTTCGAACTGTACAGGAGAGAATGCACCACTGACCCTTTGTGATCTAAAGACAAAGGAGTCTCAGCACTGCTGGCAACCATAAGTCTTTTACAGATGTACCTTTACGAACATTTCATAAAGTTTACTCCTTCTAGCTAGATCTAGTTGACCAAACTTACTGCATAGGATGAGCATCCCTGAAATGCATCTCATTTCTCTCTGAAGTTAGGTTTTGTGAATGCTAACATTTACAGTGGTTATCTCAGAATAACATAACATAACATAACATAACATAACATAACATAACAAACCATAATCTACCCTGATAAGAACTATTGTGCTCCCACTATACCACTGGTACATATGACTTTGGTTGCTCTAGTTTGATATATGTATTGCTAACAAGCCAATCAGTCCTGCCAACAGAAGCAGTGGAAGCACAGAGAGCCATTAAAGGCCTGGCTCCAGCTACAAAAACAAAACCTATCCACCTGAGACCACAGAGGACAGGATGCAGGCTACTTATAGCAACCCAAAACCAACCCACAAGAATAGCAGGAAAAAACGACTCTGTACGGGAGCTACACTAAGCCTTTTGAAGTGCGCCACCTCTAAACTATTCTGATAAGCCACCCCAGCATCTTTGAAGGCAGGTTATCCTCCATGGCCTTGTGTCCTGTTGTGGACGAATTGTTTCCTCTTTCACTTTGTCTCTATTTTCCTGTAGAAACTGACACTGTTTTATTGTTCTCTTGGGCCAAAGAGTTGTCATGTGGAACCTGAGGGACAGGACCTACTGCTGGTCTCCCGTTGCTGCAGAAGGACAGTAGGTTGCCAACAGGTGACGCAGCAGTGGTCATCCCAAAGAATCAGGAGAAGGATGGCCCCCTGCTAATGGCTACCATTTCCTCTGTCCTCAAGGTTATGACCCTACAATGGCCTCTCGCCTAAGAATGGCCCATTTGAGCAATTAATCAGTCAGCAGTCACTGATGTCATTGCACAAAGATGGGACAAAACATATTTTGTTGATTTTGTTGTGGGGTGACTGGTTGTGGTTGTAAATACAGAAAATTTATGGTACTCCCAGGGAAGAGGAATTTGCACCTGCTAGGCTGTAGAAAGAAAAAACAGAAGAAAACAGAAAAAACTTTCAGATTTTCTCAAGTTATCATGAAGTAGCATCTAATACCTGAACCTTAACAATACAGGTTTTGAAACAAGGCATTGTATTTATTGCAAAGCAACCTGAATGTGCTCTATAATGCAATAAAATACAAAAAACTCAACTGTCTTTGAAAAGGAGTGCTTGAGAAATGTCGAGGACCTTTTCACAGGTTGATTTATGTGTGTGCGCATTTATTTAAATCCCAGTAAGAGGTTAACACATACTCCACCTGTCTTCATATCCTAATAAATGAAAATCATATCAGAGACAATGAAATTAACATACATAAAATGCAAAACTACAGTAAAATTATCAATAAAAAACAATAGGCATGATAAACAATAACAATAAATCACAATTATTCCAGTGTAAGCATTTTGTTTTTGTAAGTCAGTAAAAAAGTATTTCAGTCCTAAGATGTGCAAACCAAACTGATCTGCACATTCAAAGAGAAAAAAGAAGAAGAGACGAAAAAAAGGAAAACATGCCAGATCATGCTGTGTACCACCAAAAGCAAGAGGATGTGATTGGTTGGAAAAATGCTGGAGCCCCTCCTGTAAATATGAACCCAGGTTAATTTTTCATACTTTAAAATAAGTCATATTTCTGGGGGGAGTTAATAGAAAGAAAGAAAGAAAGAAAGAAAGAAAGAAAGAAAGAAAGAAAGAAAGAAAGAAAGAAAGAAAGAAAGAAAGAAATGTCACTTCTGAGCATTTAACCAAGTATTATCTGTGTAATCTCAGACAGAGGTAAAGTACATGTGCTTCCCTTGACTCCTGTGGAGAAGGAGTCTTTACTTTAGCACTCAATATCAGGGAATCTAATTGCACTTAGAAATCATTCCTTCATTCCTTTGGTGCACTTCTCTAAAAGAAAGTCTATGACAAATAATATCTTATCAAACCTCCATCAGCTTTATTACGGACACAAAACTATAGAAGCTCAGAAATTCAGTGCTGACAATGTGACACAGAATGGGATTTGAGGTAAATCTTAGTTTTTTGTCATCTTTGGCTTTCATTGAATGTTTCTCCGAGGTAACAATGTTATCTGAATAATCTTGGCATTTGCTTGTGTCATTGTTTGTGCTTGTGCGTGTGTGTGTGTGTGTGCGTGCGTGTGTGCGTGTGTGCGTGCGTGTGTGCGTGTGTGTGTGTGTGTGTGTGTGTGTGTGTGTGTGTGTGTGTGTGTGTGCGTGTGTGCGTGTGTGTGTGTGTGTGTGGGTGTGTTTCTGTCCCATCTGATACTAGCAATGAGAGGTTTTCACACATGCACTGATGCACTGGAGCCCTTAACAATAGTTAAGGGCTGCTGTATGTCAGAAAACAAATCTCCAAATCAGTGTTGTCAGAAATTAAATGGTCTTTTCATTGGCAGCTCCCTTGTAAAAAGGATGATGCCAGACTGGGAATAGAGAATGTACTGGCACATATTAGTAGATGTCTTGCCTCCTGCACACTCTAGTTGGGTGCCACTCCTCACCCAGGAGGGGTGACACTGGCCAAAGGTTCTGGGGGGCACCTTGATCATGAAATATATTCAAAATTTCAACAATGATATCTAATAATGTATTGGATTTAATTCAATTTAATTGTAGTTATTAATAATTAAGTGTTTTCTCAGTCATCTGTCCTACCTGCCCTGACAGCATTCTCTCTTATGCTTTTATCTATTCTAAATGCACCGAAGTGAACATGAAAACTATCATCATTAGACAAGTATTGTTTCATGCTTTGATGTGCTGGATTCATTGCTAATCTGAATGGCAATGAGCATTTGATCAAGAAACGTTGACGTTGATTGCTGTTTCACGCTTGACTGGTGCTCATTTCCTCATTGCTTTTCTTCTTTTCTTCGTAGAAAAAAAAATGACCATGAGGATCATTCGTGGTCACTAAGTGAATGCATGGATAATTTAACTGAGCAACTTAACTGTGGTTTAACTTAGGTTTGTGACTGACTTGTAAATTATCCCATTTTCACAAGAAATATCTGTTCCTGTTTGATTCAATTATTCAAAATTTAAGTCAAAATATAATTTATATAAAGTAGTAGTACAGTATAGTAGTAGGAACAATGTAATAACAGCGGTAATTAATCAATCCATCTCTCTCCTTTGTGTGTGTGTGTGTGTGTGTGTGTGGTGTGTGTGTGAGTGGTATTATTGCAAAGTGGAACCATTTAGGAACTACAGCACTTCAGTCATGATGTGGGGTGGCCAAGACTTGAGGTGCATAGTGTATAAAAGTCTCCAGCACTCTATTGACTCAATAATAGAGTTTCAAATGTCCTCTGGAATTTAAATCAGCGCAAAACTGTGCACTGGGAGGTTTGTGGCTTGGGTTTCCATATATGAATAGCTGTATGCAAGCCTTACATCATCAAGCATAATGCCAAGTTTTGGATGGACTGGTGTAAAGCATGTCACACTGGACTGGACTGGAGTGACAAATCACATTTCTCTGTCATACGATCTGATTGACAAATCTGGATTTTGCTCATTCCAGGAGGATGTTGCCTACCTGACTACACAGGGCCAAGTATAAAATTTAGTGTAGGAGCGCTGATGCTTTGGGAACCCAGCCACGGGAGGGCCACAGGCCAGTGTACTCCTAGTGCAGTCCCAAGCCCAGGTAAATGAAGAGGGTTGCATCAGAAGGGCATCCGGCGTAAAACCTTTGCCAAATCAAATATGCTGATCCATAATACGACTTCCATATTGGATCAGTCACAGCATGGGCAGCCCCTGCTGCTGTTAGCCAACAGGGTGCCAGTGGAAACTATGCTACTGCTGGCCAAAGACAAGGGAGGAGGAGAGGGGGAAAGCATGTCAGGAGGCAGAGAGAGAAGGAAAGGTAGCAGGGTGGAGGTGAGAGTAGGGACTTTAAATGTAGGGACTATGACTGGTAAAGGATGGAGCTGCCAGGCAGGAGGAAGACCACAGAGAAGGTTCATGGATGTAGTGAAGGAGGGCATGAAGAGGGTTGGTGTGAGGGAAGAGGATGCAAGGGACAGGGTGAGATGGAGGCAGATGATCTGCTGTGGTGACCCCTAACGGGAGTAGCTAAAAGAAGAAGAAGAAGAAGAAAAGAAGAAGGAAAAGATGAAGAAGAAGGGTTGATGCTATGGGGTTGGGTTTTTTGGCTCCTTAGTTCCACTGAAAAAGAAAACAAGCTAACCAAGACATTTTGGGCAATTCTATGCTGCCAACTTTGTGAAACTGGAGAAGACCCTTTTGTGTTCCAGCATGACTATGCCCCAGTGCAAAAATTAAGGTCCATAAAAGTAGGGGTGGATGAGTTTGGTATGAAAGAACTTGACTGTCCCACACAGAACCCTGTCCTCAACCCACTGTGATGAACTTGAAGAGAGAATGCAAGCCAAGCCCTCTTGTCCAACATCAGTGTCTGACCTCACAAATCTTCTGGCTGAATAGGCAAAAATTCCCACAGACACGTTCCAAAATCTTGTATAAAGCCTTCCCAAAGGTATGAAAGTTATCAGGGGTCCATATGATTTCAGTCTTAATTTCATCACTCACTTTGCTTCTCCCCGCTTTTTATGGTTTTGTGCACTGTACCCATACACAGCTTTGGTATATCCTCTGAGCAGTCTTAATGTGCTGATCAGCACTAATTTTTCTCAGTACGCAGATAATGAATTATAGTTCAGCCTAAATGCACTAGACCTTAAAATATTTTATTTGATTCAGGGTAGCTTCAGATTCAGAGTATCCTCTGGCTGCTACTTTGTTTGTATTGCACACTGAAACTGAGTAGTAGGAAGATGGCTCTTCATGTGCACTTATGTCAGTAGCATTTTAAAGCTGCAGTGACACAGTGATTGAATCAATAAATGCAATGGGTTTTTAATAACTGGGGTCCTGACTTGCAACCACAGAGAAAACAGTTCAAAGGACATTTAATGCAACTGCAGAAACTGAGCACAGACTTGAGAGTTTGTTTCCCTTACTCTCAGTTACTCTCCGTTTTGTTACTGAGGAGTATTTGGTAGTGACTTTGTATAGTATCCTGTTGGACATTGTTAAAGCATGATATGTTATACATAACAAACAGCAGAATTTCAGCCAAGATGACTGGTCAGAAGGCATATACGAATTGCTATCTTGACATAAAAAATAAGAAATAGTGGGCAGTTCATTTTTACTTTTTTAATAATAGCATTTCTTCTGTAAACACCATTCTGTCTTTTTGTTGACTGCATGAGTAGGTTTGAGAAAGTATCGCATTTTAAAGCATGCATTTGCTGTTTTGAAAACTGCATCACAATCATTGACGTTTTCTCAAAACTTGGCTTTTGGCTTATTTTCACATTACAAGAGTGAACATCTGTTATCATATCAGTCGAAGTCTTTTGTCAGATGCATATTCTTTTATGTCCCCATTGTTTATCTAATTGTCATTCATTAAAATTAAGAGACCTAAACAAGAGACTTTAAACTATGGAGTATTTCTTGTAGTAATGACAAGAGATGAGAATAATGGATTGTTAGTCCATTTCATTTTGATGATGCTAGATATCCAGGGAAGTGTAGATAGGCACATTAGAAGTCAAAGACTGTTCTAGAATAATAGGAAGGCTCAGAGATAATGTACTCTCACAAGGGGGCCACGACATTAGCAACAGCCCAGCAGGACTCAGCTTGCACGTGTGCCAATGACGCATTAAAATCTTCAATGACAAAAGATACAAGAAAGGTATTTTAGTAGGCATATTGTTTTGCTGCCATCATACACCTAACACAATACTGTACATTCTTCTATTACACAAATGGTTGTTGAGGCGGTCAGTGTAGTTAGTTAATGCATAGATAAGGAAATGGCATGGATTACATATTCATTGGAACATGTGAATATTTATTACATGAAAGCCACCCTCTAGATTGTCCAAATTATTACTCTGCTGGTAGATGTCTTAAAAAATAGAACTAAAAAGTGATAGAAATTATTGTTCAGTATTTTAAAATAATTTAAAAAAATAAGACTACGTACAGGAGCCAAAAATCTTTAATCAGCCCACTGTGAAGAAAGCTCAGATCCAGCGTGAACCTCACAAGATGAAAACACAAACAAGACAAAAAAAGTACAGATGACATTAACTTCTGCTCAAACGAGCACAGTGGGAGAGCACACAAAGTATTTAGCACCACTTTTTCTGTCTTTTGATGTTGTTTGTCAAATCTCAGCATCTAGTGCAGTATTTAGTGTCGTCAACCTCTCTCTTCCCTGATGGCACTTATGCAGGGTGAGTATAACAGTGGCCCTCTCCTTCATTAAATATTAATTTATTCATTACATGTTAACTCTGCGAGACCTTGGAAGGAGACGCCAGGTGACTCTTCTTCATTTGGTCCCTACTGCTCTCCGCTGGGCCCAGGAAAACCACAGTAATGCCACGCAGTTGGGGAAGTACAGAGCAAATTATTCAGCTCCATAGAGAGAGACTCTTTGTGGTAAACACGCAGTGGGACACTAGTGCTGTCATAATTAAATCTGTAAATCCATAAGAGCAGGGTGCCTCTATTTGGTACACAAACATGAGGTGTGGGAAACACATTCAAGCAAAATCCCACATAAGTGTTATACAACTAGAACATATCAAATTTCTTATCTTATTTCTTAAAATTTAAGATAATTTTTTTACTGTTTGTGGTATAGCATATATTTCATAGACAACTTTTTTATAGAAAAAATACAGAGAAACTGAGAAATGAGAAAGAAAAATATTAGAGGTGGTTGTCGGGCAGCAGACCTTTATAACTTCCTCATAGGAGGGCAAAAGACCTCTCAATCTTCAACCAAACCATGGCAGATCAGAGAAAAAGACGCCAGTGAGCATCAGTTCTTTGGTTCTCTCAGTGGCCCATCAATGGGGGGAAAATCCCCAGTGAACAGGCAGCCTGGCTAATCCACTGCTAAATGACACCTCCAGACGCTAATGCCCAGACTGACCACAGAAGCAATCCGAGGCGACTCCTCCACACATGTACCCACTGATGCTTTTCAGCCAAGGAAACTTGAAAGGGCCAGGGCCGTCTCTGTCTCTCTGTGTGCCACCTGCTTAGCATCCCTGCACTGCAAGCTGCTATAGAGAGACATCTCCGGCAACGGAGAAAGGCCCATTGTGTCCAGACGCCTTTGAGGCCATTGTTCTGCTTCATTGAGGCCAGGCCGACATCTGCACCATTCACGCTGAAGGAAGTTGTAATCACTCCCCTACTCTTAGCTCTCTGGCTCCAACTTCATACCAAGAAGGCTTGTGAAGTTGGGCCTGTGGTAAACAACGGGGCAAGAGGAGGGGGAGTGGTTCCATAGGATTTGAAATGGTGGCTGTTTTTGTTAAGAGGCATCAGTTTAAATAGAAACTCTTACATACCCCCAAACAGGCCCCCTGATCACCACCCTCCCATCTGACCCCCAACTCATCCAAGTGCCTGGTCGTCATAATACAAAGCTGAGAACTGATTTAGAGTTACCTCTCCATCAAAAACACTAATTGCTTGTCTTTCACATGTAGAGCAAAAGATTTCAAATGTGTCCATGTGAATCACAAAGAAAAAAACATCAGGCTGTTACATTTTCAGAATACTCTTTCACTTTCTTTTCACCTATTAAAGAAGAAAAACAGGAGGGCACTGAGGGCAGGGATTGTTTCAATGGTCAACTTGCGGAGGGGTTTTATGTAGTTTTCATTTACATATAATTACACTTTAATAGAAGACTGACTGGTGTGGGGTAAGAGACTGACCGTGTGGGCTGCTGAGGAGGCCCCCTATGATACAGGATGACAAGCTGTAGTGCTAGCTCCATCTCTGGCTAATTAAACGAATCAATTAAGAGACTATTGTTGTAACTGTGTAACTGATGTTCTGTAGTGGCAAAAATGGTCTCTTGGGGAGGCCTTCCAACCATATTAAAACTGCTATCCACTACATCTCTATCTGATACCAATATAGACACTTATTTGCGCCTTGCTGTCATGTCATTGGAGGCGGGCACATTATGGAAATTGAAATGGAGGGGTTGAGGGGAGCAGGGCTGAGCTCAGTGTGAAACGGCGGGGTTCACTTCCCATCACCCTCCAAGGAGAACTCGCTTCAGCAAACTCCAAAGTCCCTCAAAGTTCCCTAATAGCAGAGCTAGAGCCAGCATACCCAGCTGTGTGCATCCAGTCACTAGGTAAGGGTCGCACAATTAGCATACTCCTCCCTGCCAGGCGAGTCGCGTTGATGCAGATAAATTATCATATTAGATTTACCCTCCTCAGTTCAACTGATTGGCTCCCAAATTGTTTTAGATGGCCGTCATTAATCCTTAGCATAGGCTAAGTGCTTTGGCTTCAGATCTGATTGCATAGAGGCGCCTTGGGTCAAATTAACAGAATACTAATGTCTGAACTCTATCTCATTTGCAGTTTCACGATGTGTTTCTATTATAGGAAACAAAAAAGAGTCAATTGCCATTTATCTAATGTAGGATTTAGAAACTCTCAAGATGATAATTGAGGTCCAAGGTAAGAGGAGAGAAGATGTTATTGAGTGAAAATATGCATCTAAATGAGAGGCTAAAAATTATCAAGAAAATGTCAAAGCATATTTAACGCCAAAGCTGTGAAGTGCTTTAAATGCAGCACTTATCATTATACACAATACATTCACACCATAAAGTGATCACAAGAAAGACAAACATTCCCACTTTGAAGCAAACAAAGCAGTGTTGGTGTTCAGATAAATCAAATGCTCTCCTCATCCTCATCCTCAACTGCTTTGAATATGCCTGTGTGCTGGGAGACTGACAGATTTATGAATAGAGCAAATCTGAGTACTTGAAGAGTCCAGTGGTTCCATGTCCCCTCTTTGTCTTTGAAAGCTGACCCTGTTTGTTTAAGTGCTGGCACCACTTGAGTGGAATGAGAGTCCCTTGGTGCCTGAGCTGTCCTGGCTCCTCTAGCCAAAGTCAGCATTGGCATGTTGCTAGGACCTTCTGAAGGAGATCAAGAGATTATCCCCACCTCACACACACATATTTAATATATATACATATAGTTCTAACGGACCTGTAAAGTTTTAAACAACATATGAAAAACTGTACCTGATAGTCCTGTATTATCATCAAGCCTTGAAAACTCCCACAGGTATCAGATTCCTGAAGAAGCAGTTCAAGAGGTCATGCCCTGGCACTGAATATACAAATTTAAAGAATGTATTAAGGCATGCACACACCTTCA
>VUQH01034918.1:39602-54383 GCA_015106775.1 Etroplus canarensis
GACACACAATATAAATAGTTGTTGAACTGTATGATGAACTCTTTATTTACTTATCTAAACTCTTATATATGTCTTATAAATGTGGATGTTTTCTCAACAAAGATAAAAAAGGCAACAGTGCCAGGTAACCTAATCTATCTCCACCTCGTCAGAGACCCAACCTGGACTAATTTGCACAACTCAATTTGACAGTGCTGTTATACAATGGGACTTTGACCTTTGTGTGTGTGTGTGTATGTGTGTGTGTGTGTGTGTGTGTGTGTGTGTGTGTGTGTGTGTGTGTGTGTGTGTGTGTGTGTGTTTCTGCTAATAAATGACAAATTACAACAAATACCTGACATGAGCCTTAGGGGTAGAGCTTTTGCTAAAAGGGACAGCCATTACTAGAAAATCAAATTGAACCTCCTTGTTTGCCGATAGTTCCAAAAGATAGTGTTCAAAATACCTTCACATGGAAATGCAATAACAAGAAGTCTTCCAACTAAATGATCATATTGTTTATTTGTTCCTATCATCTGAAATTACAGACACAAGCTTTCCCTAAACTGCAAAGGACTGGCAAAGTCCATGTGAGGAGGTAGGTGGGATTTTCACATGGGCGACTAAAGTCAAAGATTAAAGTTCATCTCTAATGGAGAAACGTTGGTTGTCTGAGCATCCTTCCTCAAAATGATCAGAAATTCATGAACTCAAAAACTTAAGTCACTTTGGAATATTCACAAAGGCTGTTAAGAACTATCACAAGGTACTGTCAACTGATGACAGATCTCAGTAAACATTTAACTTGTTGAAGCCCTCAACAGTAGGCTTCACTCACTGTGGATCTAAAAATAAAGCTATTTGATACATCCAAAGCAAAGAGAAGGACAGAGCAACAGTGTTCCCAGGTGGCAGATTGAAATAAGAAAAGAAAAAAATCATTAAGATTTAGAAGCAAAGGGATCACACCTCATTCCCCTTTTGACTACAAAGGCGGGAAAAAAGAGGTGCATTATTCCACTGTGTGGGATTGCTCACACAAACAGGTTCATCACAAAAGGCAGCGTGAGAAGTGTGGAAAGCAACATCTGGATAAGCCAGATTAAATTTAGAAACACATGTTCTGTACAGATGCTTTTTAAAATGAGCTGTTTGGCCACAATAATCAAAGATATGTTTGGAGCAATATTGATGAAGACACCTTCCTAAGTTTTTACGACAAGTGTGCTGGAAATGGGATGGTCCAGGAGCCACTATTGCCCCACATTACACTCCCATTCCACATTCTTTAGGTTTTTGAACACATCTGTATCCACATTTCAGTAATTCCTGTCTGCTCTGTCCTAGGGTGAAATAAAGCAGACAAATAAAGGGTAAACATTGTGAAATCTCTCACCTGAATTTTTTCTTCATTCTTTTAAGGTTTTTGGATGTCATTCTGTGTGGCTCTGTGCTCATTGCGAACAGTGAGCTCAAAGCCCCAATTCTGCTTAAAATGCTAACATTGAGCAACAAATATATTTTTTGGTGGCGCATGTGCCTTTCAGTGTCAAGGTTAGGAGTTCAGTCCTTGTTCCAGGCCTCTCCTGATAGTTTATATTCTTTGCTTTTGCAATCCCCGGACTTGAACATCATCATCAAAAGGATGGGGCTGTCATAAATATGCAACATGATGACCTCAAAATATCTAATCCAGCATTCAGAAGAAGGAGTGAGCAAACATTTTTAAACAAGAAAGAGCTGTGGCTGTAGCTGTAGCTGTCAGTGGGCTGTCTCGCCCTATGACAGCTGGGATAGGGTTTTCTTGTTTATTACAGAAATAACATTTTTAAATGGTTTACCCTTTGTCTAGTGATTTTACCCTTTGATTAAAACAGACCTCTCTTGAGGAGACTTATTCCCAGCTGTGTTTCTGAGGGCTGGAACCCTACCCACTGTCCTTCAACTGGCTATGGATGTATGAACATGTCTATGTGTGTGTTAAGGTGTGTAGACGAAGCCAGTCCTGTGTCTCTTTTTGCCTCCCAAGTCTCTCTCCACGCCTTCCTTATACCTGTCATCTGGCAAGGCTAACCCCTGGTAGCTCCCCGCCAAATGCACACACATAAATAATCCCACATACACACATTGTGAATCCCCGCCAAATGCCCGCCCTTCCAGCCCCTGTGCACGCCAGCCGGTGTCAGCGAATCAGCTGAACCGTCTCCGCCCTGAGAATAACCCTATGACAGACAGCCCTAGTGGCCTCCCCTTGTCAACACAGCCTGCCTGGAAAGCTGACAGCCAGGGCATAGGGTGGACAGGCTACTGTAGGCAGGAGTTTACACCGTACTAGGCCAGGAGAGGATGGGCCTTGGAGTAAAAGCAAGAGAGGGAATGGCAAAATCTGTTGAGATGAGATGTGAGCTAAATACTACAACAGCAGTTGGGCATGGGACTAAGAAGCCTGAGGCATAATACTGAAATTTTATTACACTTTACAGCTTAGGAAAAACTAAAAGAAAAAAATCACATATAGATCAGAATATAAGGATTATAATTGGAGAGGTCAGCAGCCGTCAAGGTTACTGCAGCACTTGCTTCACAGTATTTGGCTGGCAGTCAGTCCCTGAAGTGCAAAGATTGAAAGGTTTAGTTTGGCTTGTAGCCGGAAGATTGTCATTCTTCTATCGTCTCTTCTAAGAATTCAGTTAAATGATGAATATCTTCACCCTTAACGGAGGACCATTACTCACACATTCAAAGAAGGAATTCTCATGATTTCTGAATTATGAAAGCAGTGATGGACACCATATTACAAAAAATATCTAAATTTATAGTAATAAAAACAAAACATGCCATCGAGAAATATTGTCATGATGCAAAAAACAAACAAACAAAACAACAACAATAACATAGCAGAAGTGTTTTTATATATATGGGTTTGTTATTTTTTTTAAATATTGTTTTCCAGTTTTTAAATGTCTCACATCTTGTTCAGTTGTATAATGCTTTAGTATCAGATGACTGAAAGACCTGGAGCCCAAGAGGGAAGTAACTAAGCCAAATTCAACAAACAGGTTCTTTCCACAACAAAGCTTTTCATATAAGTACATCAGTCAATCTTCTGTCAGCCTTTTATTATTTTAGGACACACATCTATCTAACTGCATAGTTTTAAACAAGCACAATGAAACATCTTTGTATCATTTAAGGTTTCTTGTAGCCTACTATGTTCTAACAGTTTCACACTGCATTTATAAATGACAACAGCAATGATTCCTATTTGATCAAAGCCTAAAGCTGTGTGTTTTTTTTCAGGCAGGCATCAATTCTTGTTTATTGGATGAGCTTTCTTAAAATCTGAGAACTGTCAGAAAACATAAGCATTTCTTCTCTCTGAACCTAACAATAGCATTATTGGAAAAAAGGGGAGGGGGCAGGAACTTTCACAAGCCCAAATAAAGGCAAGAAAGGAAGGAGGAGTGCTTCAAATACAACTGTAGAATCAAACAGAAAATCAATTATGTGAGGACTTACATAGTCAGAATCTTCACTGAGCTAAGTGTAAACCTGCAACCAAGGAAACGGAAAGATAGAGGAGTGGGAGAGAGTGATTCAGTCCTTACACTAGGCTGCAACACATATACACAAGCATAGAAACACACATATGCACAAACACTCACACACACTCACACCAACTGTGTAGATAAAAAGGGATCATCACATGACAGATTCCCAGCAGATTGTACATGCAGAGATCTTAGGTCTTAGCTTCTGTGCCTTTTGACTTGAAGCACATGCATCCTCAGAAAACACGAGCTGCAGCCTAAATCAAAATTCAGAATCAGGATTATGCACTCAGTCAGACATATCTCAATTTTCAAGGTAAAAGAAAAAAAAATCTTCAGAAAAGATTTAAGTGAGGTATTTTAAGGGCTTATTCCAGTGTAGTTCATTTGAAGCTTTTGAAACCTTCTTTACCAGTGAGCTTTGAAATGAATCAGAGCAGTGCCAATAAAGCCATCAGTGAAGGCTGACACAGATACATAGATATTTGTATGGTGCTTAACTCTAAAGGAAGTAGTGCAGCAGATGTAGTTAGACTTCCTAGAATTTTGACTTTATTCTTTGGTGGAAAATGTTGTTATCACAATGGCATTTGCCTGGATGTTATCTTTACACACATCAGTTACCTGCTCCCAGCCTTTTGTACATTGCCCCTGTAGTGGCAAACTGTAACAGGAATTTTAGCATCGTTCATTTTTTGCTCCCCTTTTTTTTAATGAAAATGCCTCAGGAAGTTGCATCCTTTACTTATGAAGGACTGACGAGTGAAAAGGACCATAAGGTTTGGGCGGGCAAGGCAGAGTCAAGAGCAGTGGGACTACACGGCTTAAGCCAAATACATATTTATGAGTAGCATCCACCCACAAACATGACTTTTCAAACCTAGCCAAGCTCAGGCAGGCATGCAGGCACGCAAGCTGGGCCAGAACAGGGCAGGCTGATTGGGCCAGAATCTGCAGGGGTTTGAGTTTCTGCTCAACTTTGTTTATGAGCTATTGTGTCCTCTCCTTTCATTATTCATTCAGTTATTTTACTGTCCAATGAAATTTGAAAGATTTTATGAAATGAGTACCAAAGTATAGATTGTAGATTAAAGCTCAAATCACACATCCTTTAAGTAAAGGGTATACTTTTGGAGAAAATGGCAAGAGGAAGTGAATTAAAGTAAGGTTTGTGGGAAACTTGAAGGACTTCCTGTAATGGAAAATTTTGAAGGTGTCTATCTTTTGAATAATTTCACTGCTGAGTATCAACCCCCCTCTTGTAACGATCATTTCTTCCTCAAGGTCATTGCGTGAGTCTTTAGGATCTGGCAGCCCAAGCATGGAAAAGAACTATGTGCTCGCATAGCAGTGACTTGGAGGAGCAGTACAGTAGTGCTGGCTATCGACTGCTTCATCCAGTGTGGCTACTACCACTACAGTTTGGTCTCCTTCACCCAGTTCTTCAAGGCTGCCTTTAATCTCTCCCTGTGCCTCCCAATCCATGTCTTTGATGTGGAGATGCCCTTCCTTCACTTACTCAATATTTGATCTATCTCACTTCATACAGCTAAATCCAGTTGAAGTGGATTCACATAGACAGGGTACTCCCTCTCTTCTTAGTTCTTCCTACCCTTTGCCTTTCTTGCTCCCATGTTCAGCAAAATGATCTTCTTGCAAACAAGAAAAAAATCCTTTTCTTTGCCATATAACATGGAGCTGAACTGTTAATTGATAGAATAGTCAATTGTGTCTGCCTCTACTTACAGTACAGAGAACATACAATAGATCAACATGTAAACAGGTTGAAATGCATGCTGTGATTGTGCTCACTCACTTACTCACTCACTGACTCACTCATACACACACATTGCAGTCTTAATAAAAGTCAACCAGCTGCTGTGCTCTCGCCCACCATGTCGAGCCAAAGGTGTAAGTATCAACTATCATCTCCTCCCTGGCTGCACCCACAGATGAGCCTACGAAGTAGAAACAGGATACAAAATTACTGCCTGTTTACTTCAACTAGAGACCTAACACATGTCGTGTAGGAAGGTAGACTTTATTGTCAGCATGAAAAAAGCAGTGGCTGTATTTCCATAAACATCAACAACAGATGTTTCATAGCACAACAGACTTACTGCTGAAAGCATACAGTCAGATTATACAGTTCACCAGCAATGAATGAATGTGTGTATATAGTGTAATTTCTGTCTCTTTAAGGTGCACGGTAGCTGATGTCAAAAAGCGACCCCGTGGTCCATTCCTAAGTCTTCTCTGTGTCAGTATGGAAAGGAGACATCTACCATATGGCCTAGCCTTCTGCATCCTTGTCCCTGCATAATTACAAGCCTATATGTATAGTGAGCTTGCCTTTACGTATGCTTTATGTGCTATGTTTTATGTTTTCTTTATGTTTTAATACTGAATAACCCTGTTCTACACCCATTAGGAAAAAGAAAAGCCAAAAGACAGATAACCATAAAACAAACAAACACCAGATTTGTTTGTGGCATGGCTCGGATCAGTGAGGCAATCACCCACCTACTTACCAGCTATCAGAGAGTCCTTATTACAGAGCAGAGGGTTTGTGTAACACTGAAGCCAAACCGTCTACTATTCTGACCCACATTAGTTCCACTTAGTTGGGTCCCAATGACCTATTCAATGTAAATGTACTGAGAAATAATGAGTGGTGGACTGCAGCAGCTCTTTAATGGGTGAGTATGTTTGGGGAGAGTGAAATGACAAGGCAGAAAGAGGGAGACGGGTTCAAGGCCTTTTGAGATAGGCTTGCTTAAGCAGGGTAATGATGGGAAAGTAAATTACTTTAAAAGAATAATTAGCCCAAGATAGGAAAAATGCCAACCATGTTTCAACAGATACACCTCTAGATTGTTAAATAAAAACGTTATTAGGGTACTATTAGGAGTACAAGGGTGATGTGGTTTCTTAACTTGGATATCAACAAAGCACCCCAAAAAAAAGAAGCATTTGTGTTACTGTAATGGTGACAAGATGGCCTCAACGGTAAAGGACTTGCAAATCAGCCAGAGTCACACCTCAAGGCTATCCACACTGTTTTGATCTGAGTGCTGTTTAAGTGAGAAACAGCCCAAATTAATTAGTGAAATGAACAAATGAGTGCATAAGAGACATATTAATGACTTATGTGATAAGAGGAATGTGACAGTCTCTTCTTTTCTTCATCTAAATTTGGCAAGAGAAGGTGTTGAGGGAAACAGGCTATTGACCGTGTCGGCAGCCAAACAGTTTTAGAGGAACTTGAGTCAATCTGGAATGCTCTGGGACCACCCATCTTAATACTGCCTTAGCCTAAGGACCCAAGGTGTAGCAATGTGTGTGCTGAAAGGTGTGTGTGTGTCCATTTTTCTGCTTCTGTTTTCAGTGTGTTCTAGTGATGAAAGTATACCTATAAGTCCTTAGAATGCTGTTTGATGCTATATTATCACATGTGAATGCCAAGTTTAACTCACTGGAATCCCCTGTTGTTGTTTTTTCCCTCTCGCTCTCATCCACATCCCCTCTCTCTACCCGTCAGAATCCCATTGTAGAGTTTCGAAGACAGGACTGTTACCTCTGAGACAGACACCAAGCAGATCTCAGGTTGAGCTCCCTGTTACCATGCGGCAGCCATTGGAAACAGATGGTCTCCAAACAGCCTGTCATGTTTACTGCTGCTGCCATAAAAGACAAGAGTCCAACAACACACTCCCTCAGGAGCCCCACGGGATCGCACAGGGGCCTGCAAACAGCTGCCTGGGGGGTGAGGGGGGGCGTAGGAGGGGCACTGGCCCTGCACCTTCACACACACACTCACACCTTGAACTGACTCCTACCTCAACTACTATTCAAATGCCTCTATTACCAAACATGGACACACACGTACACACCTTAAAACCAAAACAAAATGGCAAGGCTCGCACTCCAAATGTCCTCCACCGAGCAGTCCGGACATGCTACATTTACTGCAATTAAACAAGCATGCCATTTGAATATCTGATGACACCTTGCAACCTGCTCCATGGGCTCTGAATATAATGGTGTCCCTGTGGAGCCCGCGAGAAATTGTCCATGTCACAGTTAATGAAGGGAATTTGCATTGTTATCTCAATTAAGGCAGTGGAATAATGAAGCTCACTTCTGAATTAGTTAATCGACAAAAACTTGTACAAATGTGTTTGCATGGCCTATAGGTATGGCCCACAGCTAATGTATATTCTTCAGGGTTAGCAGGGTTACGTCAGACCAAAGGGGGCAGACGGTAATGAGGCAGGTGCTACTGGACAGTTCTCTTCCTCTCCTCAGGAGTCTAGATGCTACTCTGACCTCCCAACGCCTCATCCTCTGTCTCTTCCTCTGTGTCTCACAGGTCTCCCTCTCCTCATTTGAGTAGCTCTCTCCTCAGTACCCCATTCATTTGCATGGCACATCAAATGCACAAACCAGAGGCAGATAGCAGATTGGAGCTAAAAATCCAGGTGTTTTGCAACCAGCCCATCTCACACTCCTTGTCTTCTTCCATCAAAACATCAACACTAACCCTAGTTGGAACTTCTTGATATGGATACTAGTGCAGGGTAAGTGATAAAAGGCTGAACGGGATAAAGCAAATATCTATTTGCTCGAGTACTGTCAGGTTGAAAAAGCTTTGACATAAGAGGATAATGTTGAGTTTAGACTTCCCATTGATCTGCTGTGACAGTTTAAGTGGCTGCTTTGGTGTGGTTTGAGAGGAGTGTATTCTTGTGTGTGAGGACTGTTTAAGTGGGTATTTGTAAGGAATAACTAAAGGCCATCACTAAAGGCTTGCACAAGTGCTCTTCTGCTCTGGGGGCCTCAAATGGCCAATGAATTATTTATAACAGCTTGGACATGAACTGATGTTAGGCTAGAGGAGGGGTGGCACCCAAACACACTCACAAACAAACACACACAGTCATGCACATGTACACTCACACACACGCGCACACACAAACTATAGCCTCTTAAGGGGGTCAGTGTGCCAGACAGCCACAGGCTAAGCAGATAGCTCGTAGTCAAAATGCATTGAGGGACGGCAGTGACAACAAGACTTGTCTGAGGGGAAGTGAAGGGTTTGATTGCTGGTTTCTGACCCAAACTATAGACTACTCATCATAAAGCGAATGGTAGTCCATCTAGAATAAAAAGTGTAATTTCTGTTTTGTTGTAGTTCATTCAAGTTGGCCGTGCTTATCATATAATTCATCAGTTTGACACTGAACATATTAATAGCTTTTTTAAAAAGTTACCAAAGCAAAATTGCATCATTTGCTTCCCAGTCTACACAAGTCTTCATTATTAGCATTGCCTCATAGCACAGAAACGTGTGCATAACTAAGATTTGAGGGGAAAAAACCCCTTTCATATACTTGCTAATAAAATACAGCAGACTGAGATATCCACAGTATATTTACACTGTGTTAATCCTTCAGCTTCAGGTCTATGATGTATGAATATGACTTGAAGGATTAAACTAAACTCCCTCATAGTCTTCTAACACAATTACATTGGTATCTTAAAATAGCACATAATATAATATTTTAAAATATTATTAAAATCAGATTAAACTTGGGAGCTGCAAGCAATGCCTTGTGCAAACAGTGACAATTCATTTTTTTCTTCTTTCAGCTGCTCCCTTTAGGGGTTGCCACAGTGGATCACCTGCTCCCACCTCACCCCATCCCTTGCATCGTCTCCTGTCACACCAACCCTATTCATTTTCTCCTTCACTACAACCATGAACCATCTCTGTAGTCTTCCTCTCTTCCTACTGCCTTGCAGCTCCATCTTCAACGTCCTTTATCCAAAATATCCACTAGCTCTTCTCTGCAAATGTCCAAACCATCTCAACCTCACCTGTCTTACTTTGTCCCCAATCATGAGCTGTCCCTCTCATGTACTCCTTTCTATTCCTGTAAATCCTGGTATCTCCCAGCAAAAATCTCATTTTCTTCAACTCTGCCACCTCCTCCTGTCTTCTTGTCAGTTCCAGTGTCTCCAAACCATAGACCATACTAAAGTGTAAACTTTCCCTTTCACTCTTCCCGCTGTCATAAAGCACCCCTGAAACTGTCTCCACACACTCCACTCTGCTTGCTCTCTCTTTCTCACTTCACTTGTGCGCAGTCCGTTGCTTTAATCTCAGGTATTTAAACTCATCCACCTTCGCTACCTCTACTCTTTGCATCTAACCCTAACATTCCACCTGCCTCATTCTGATTCACACACATCTAATCTGTCTTGCTTCTACTGGCTCTCATTCCTCTTCTCTCCAGTGCATACGTCCACCTCTCCAGGCTGTCTTCCACCTGCTCCCACTCCCACTGTCTTCCACCTGCTCACTACGGATCACAAAATCGTATGTGAACATCATAAGCTGAAACTCCTGCCTGACCTCATCTGTCAACCTGCCCATCAACATTGCAAACAAGAAGAGCTGATCCCTGATGTAATCCCACATTAACCATCAACCCGTCTATCACTCCTACTGCACACCTCATCACAGTCTCACTGTCCTCATACATGTCCTGCATCATTCTTACGTACTTCTCTGCCACTGCTGACTTCCTCATATATGACCACATACCTCTACTCCTTTCTAAGCACCCTATCACATGCCTTCTCTAGATACACAAAGAGACAGTGCAACTCTTTCTGACCTCCTCTTTCTATATTCTCCATCGGCACTCTCAAAGCAAACATTGCATCTATAGTTCTTTTTCTCTGCATACTGCTACTCACTGATAATCACATCTCTCCTTAACTTAGCTTCAACAGGTCTTTCCCACATCTTCATGGTATGGCTCAACACATTTATAACTCTGTAGTTACTACAGCTCTGCACATCATTCTTGTTCATGAAAACAGTGACATTAATTTTTTAACATGAAATAAATCTTTTTGCATTTACCACAAAATAATAAGGACCTAACCAAACAACTCAGATGGGCTTAGGCCCAAGCTACATCCAGTGAACATAGCTGTTCTTTTTGTTTTTTCCAGTGCACTCTTTAGCTTTTCAACTGCATGTTTACTATTGTTTGGCATATGACCCTAATGCTTTCCACAATTTTAAAAGATTTCTGACACAGTCTGATCTGTAACTGCCCCATTTTTCTCACCTGAACAATAATCTCTTTATCAGAGGCTCCTATGAATTAAAAAAAATGTCCCAAATAAGAGTAAATGAGAAATATATTAAGAAATCATACACGCATACATACATATATATTTGACACCTTGATAAATAAAATAATAAGGGCAGATTTTAACATAACCTGCATTATATGTTATATAAAAGTGTTAATGATTCTACTTTGCATGTTGGCAAGGTCTCGCGTTTTTGTTCAACTAAACATGAGGGCATCTAATTAACATTAAATTTTCTTTGATTACCTTAAACTTCTAATGATGGCCTTTGAGATTCACATTTTGTTAGAGGTTAGATCTTTTAATAGGCGAAAGAAGACAGAGAAGACTGTAACAAGGAAAGAAAACAGAAAAATAACCTGTGGCTAAGAAAAGAATAGAAGAACATCTATTCTGAGGTTCAACAAGGGTTAAGCCCAAAACAAAACAAAGTGAATGTGCTTGTCAGTAATAAAAGCTTCATTAAAAGGTCAGAGGGTGGAGAGGTCACTTAGATGGATTCTCCCCACCTCTGAATTGTCTCCCTCATTCCCTGCAACACTAGAGTTGCATCCCAGCAGCTTCTCTGCTGGGATGCAACATGGCATCTTAAAATAAGCAGTTTACATTGAAAGGTCAGCTGGGGGAGGGCACCACACTGAATCTGCGGTGCAAAATGAAGAGGACACCCAGGCAATGACAATATTAAAGCACAAATACACTACACACACACACACACACACACACACACACACACACTGGCTTGTCTGTCTTTTTTCCTTTTTCACTATAATGCACATATTGTAGCTATAAACGTACATACTGTGCATGCAGACTCACACAGGTAGTCTCTCTCTCTCTCTATCTCTCTCTCTCTCTCTCTCTCTCTCACACACACACACACACACACACACACACACACACACACACACACACACACACACACACACACACACACACACATAGAACACAAAAGGTACACAAACACATGTATAAATACCAAAGATCCACAACTCGCCTCCTAAAGGTTAGTCATATCCAAAAATCAACAAGAACAGAGTTTAAATGCCAAACAGTTTTTGATAAAGAAAAAGTTATATTTCCATTGTGGTAGAAGACTCACAAAGGAGGTTAATCTGAGAGGGTGCAAATAAGAAAAAGTTTGAAATAAAAGGTGGTCAGTTTGACCTGTGATCTAGTTTGTTTTTTAAACTAAATGTACTATGCCTTTTACCAATTAACTTAGTTTTAATGGGTTTTATAATGAGATGTATAAAACAGAAGCAGCTGCAATGTTGAATATATATCTATATGTACTTTAATTATGTATGTGTGTGTGTTGGTGTGTGTGTTCTTTGGATGATAACTACTTTCTCCTCTGACAAAGACCCACAGTAAGCGGCTGCTTGATTAATTCTGATCCACTTAATTAGAAAGCTGCCGATTTCCCGTGTGAATACTGATAACATGAGGAACTGCTGTCATTGACTGTTATTGACTGATGGGTTCATTAAGACTAAGGAACACCGAGGCTGATCTGAAACTTTGTTGCCTTAAACACACACACACACACACACACACACACACACACACACACATACACACACGCACTGACAGAGACAGAAACATGAGAGAGAGACGCAACAGCAGAAACCACTAATCATGAAAGCTATTTGAGGTCTCAGCCTATAGAGTGTTTACATATCACACACATATAAAAGCCATGTTAAAACACTATAAAGCTATTGAATAAAATAAACAATGCAGACTTATTAGAACATATGCATGAGTGCAAAGGTTTGGTGGATAAGAGAAAGGTTTGCATTAAAAAAATCCCACAGAGCCAAGCAATGAACATTCAGTGTGATGTCTCCGCTAACATTTGTACCAAGAATCTTTCTTCCTGAAGCTGAATCTATGCTTATGTGAGCACTCTCTAAAACCTTATGAGAACAGCAGCAGGAAGTTCTGACAGCTGCAAATGTGCAGGTGCAACTTCTTTCTGTTCCCATGAGCAGTGAGATGCTTTCACGGCTGTCGAGAGAGAAAATGTTCCCTTATACTGTGCCATATTGTAAATATGACAGAAACATGCAGAGATGCAAATCTGCATGATTGAACTGCTGGAATACTGTGACTCCTGTTTACTTTTATTTAGGTTAGGTTTGTCAAGACAGTCTAACATATCCACATTTTTATGCTTATTAACCCATCATACTGATTACGCAGCAGCAAACAGAGACACATGCAGATCCTTCCAATGATGTGAATAAAGATATCAGTCAAGATAAATTTAAACAGGGGCAGAATGAGAGGAGGATGGACAGGCCAATATGAAGAGTATGTAAGGAATGTGTGTGAGGGATTTAGATGAATGTGTGAAGGTCCAGAGGGCACTCCTTCCCCCTGTGGAGATCTCTCCAGTAGCACAGACAGTGATAGAATGGACCCCTGATCTCCAAAACCACCAACAATCTCTGTTTGTCCGACTCCTGCTGATTACCAGCAACTCTGCAAAAAATGCTTTATCTTGCCATGCTTGGGCTCTCTGTTTTTCTCTCTTTTAATCTGTTTATGTTCTTCTCACTTACATGACTTTTCTTACCCTTTTTGTCATAAATATACGCACGCTTCCATCAATAGAAACGTAGAACGAACTGACAGCTCTGTCAGGGACTGGTGACATTTTTCTCTTCCTTCCACATAAGGCATGCTGATGTCTACTTCAGCCTCCTGTAACTCAAACAGGATTAAATCATTGGAGAGAGTGAATGAATGACAGGTTTACTAAAATCTGTTGCCAAATTCAGAATAAACAGATTCAGTAAAACAGGACAATTCATCATTCAAATTTGAATGTCTGTCTGCTTCACTATAGGGGCCCAAATGCATACATACTCCCTAAGTGAATTGGTTACAGGCCTCTTTTCTCCTACACACATCTCACTGAAATCAACTTAGCCAAAATTGAAAAGCCTCGATTATGTGTAATTCTGATATATTGCTTTGGTTTATTAGGAGGAAACACAGAACACAGAAATATGATCTATTTCTGTGTTGCTCCCTTTGCCATTTTGGTATCTCCCACTCACCTCTATAAAACCCAATAAATGTGAACCTTGTACATAAACACACACTCACACACACTTCCATGCTTACAGATAGATAAACATGCATCATGCACAAAATAAAACATGCACAAACTTTGGGGAGGTTTGGTTTGGCATCGGGTTCCAGCGTTATAAGTTTAAATTTGCCAAATTTAGGTCATGTATCAATCTGAAGGAAGACAGAAAGGGAAACAAACTATTTTCACAAGAGACAAGCTGTATCGTTCCCATCTGAGAGAGGTCGTTTGCATTGCTTGACATTCACAGTGCTTCCCACAACCCTACAGTTGCGGCCCCAGCCTCTTTGAAGTCAGCTAGAATTACTTATGACACAATAAGCTGCAACAATGAAGTAACAAAAGAGACTGGAATTTAAAGGGCATTCCTCTTTACTGAACTCCACCCAAAACACTCCACAGACTCGCAAGCACATATGTCTTTTGACATGTCTTAGTGAAGCTGTGTAACAAGGAAATATTCAAAAGAACTTGCAGGTGGCACATCTGCTGCCACCAAAACATCGATTCAGTTTGGAAATGGAAAGTATACAATAATGCTTTTAATATGCTCTCCAATGATTAACATCTCAGTGTAATCCAGGCTTGGCAAAGGGACTTAACCAGAGCTTCCACACTGGCTCCAAGCCAGACTGGCGCTGTGACTTGTCTTCCTACAGACAGAGGGATGAGCTTGGGATGAGATGGGAGACGCGGGGGCCTGGATGGACTGGCAGCAGACACAATACTGGCACGGTGACAAAAAACACTGATCAAGACTAATCTTGTACTCCTAAATAAAACTCACACAGGCACCCACACATAAACTCTGGAAGCTCTGTATTCATGCATTCTTTATTCTAAAACATTGTTCATGATTTCCACAAAGGTTTCTAAAAACAGTCATTTTCATTACCAAAAGTATGATATAACACACTGTGATTATTGTGCAAGTTGCAATAATTGAGCTTTAGTAAAGCAGTAGGTATAATG
>VUQH01034921.1:0-16447 GCA_015106775.1 Etroplus canarensis
AGCTGGAGACCCCTAAATGGAGCAGCTGAAAGAAGAAGTGCTACAAATCTCAAGTACTGGTATTCGATGCAGAACATACAACCCCAATTCCAAAAAGGTTGGGACACTGTGTAAAATATAAATAAAAACACAATGCAATGATGTTCAAATCTCATAGGCCAATATTTTATTCACAAAAGAACACACAAAACATATAAAATGTTTAACATAAGAGATATTTTACTATTTTATTAAAAATACTAGCTCATCTCGAATTTGATGGCAGCAACGCATTTCAAAAAAGTTGGGACAAGGGCAACAAAAGGCTGAAAAAGTAATCGAGTGGTACTAAAAAGAAACAGCTGGCGGAACATGTTGTAACTAATAAACTTAATTGGCAACAGCCTATTAATGTGACTGTTTAAAAAAAGAACACCTTAGAGAGGCCAAGTCTCTCAGAAGTAAAGATGGGCAGAGGTTCAGCAATCTGGGGGAAAATGCATCTACAAATCCTGGAACAATCTGAGAATAATGTTCCTAAATATAAACTGCATAGACTTTGAATATTCCATCAACTATAGTACATAATATCAAAAAATTCAGAGAATCTGGAGATATCTCTTTGCTCAAGAGACAAGGCCGAAAACTGATACTAGATGTTTGTGATTTTTGGGCCCTCAGAAGGCACTGGATTGCAAACAGACATGATTCTGTCATGGAAATCACTGCATGGACTCAAGAACACCTCCAAAAATCATTGTCTGTAAACACAGTTTGCCATGCCATCCACAAAGCTCAGTCTTGCAAAGAAGCCATGAGCAAACGTGATCCACAAATACTGCAGATTTCAGGGCCAAATCTCACCTGAAATGGACTGAGGTAAAGTGAAAAACTGTTCTGTGTTCAGATAAATGGAAATTTAAAATTCTTTTTGGAAATTATGGACGCTGCATCCTCTAGACTGAAGAGGAAAGGGCCCATCCAGCTTGTTATTAGTGTTCAGTTCAAAAGCCTGTCTGGTGGTATGCAGGTGCATTAGTTCCTACGGTACTGATAAGGCACTATCAATACTGAAAGGTATACGCAGGTTTTAGAACAACATACGCTCCCCTCCAGACAACGTTGTTTTCAGGGAAGGCCTTGTGACTCTATCTGCTGCTGTATGAAATGTAAAGTTCACATTGTGGGACAATAAAGGATTATCTTATCTTGTTATATTTCAACAAGACAATGCTAAATGAAATACAACAGCTTGGCTTCATTGTAGAAGAGTCTGGGTGCTGGACTGGCCTGCCTGTAGTCCACACCTTTCACTAGTTGAAAACATTTGGTGCATCATGAAATGCAAAATACCACAAGGAAGACCCAGAACTGTTGAGCACCTGGAATAGTATATCAGACAAGAGTGGGACACCATTCCTCTCCCTAAGTTCCAGCAGCTGGTCGTCTGGGTTCCCAGATGTTTACAGGCTGTTGGTGAAAAAGAGGGGATACTACACAGTGGTAAACATAACCCTGTCCCAACTTTTTCCAGACGTGTTGCTACCATCAAATTCAAGATGAACTAGAATTAGTCATGCAATAGTAAACCGTCTCCCTTTTGACATTTGATACATTTTCTATATTCTTGTGAGAATAACATTGGTTTAGGAGATTTGCAAATCGTTGCACTGTGTTTTTATTGATCTTTTACGCGGCGTCCAAACCTTTACAGAATTGTGGTGTAGCCGAGGCGACGGGCACGAATGGAATTACATATAGGTAGTTCACCAGCAAGTATTTTACACAGCAGCTGACGTGAAGTGATCTTGTGGAATCCTCCGCAATGATAAAGGGTGAATTTAACGCTTTAATGTCTCTAATTTTCCCGCAGATGAGTCGACAGCGTGATGACATTAGCGCTAGCTAGGCTACATTTCTCGTACCAACGCGATGTGGAATGCGCAGTAAGTAAAGTCCAACAGCACTACTTCTAACAGGCAAAATTAAAAACACAACTGCTACTGACACGCTGGACTAACCTTGTGTTTCGACTCCTGTTGCGGTATTAAGTGTGTGTGGACTTTACTTCACGGCGGCCATGTCTCTGTTGTTTGGATTTTCAGGCTCTCCCGCGCGTTCCCCCTACGCAGGCGCGCACACGCCCCGCGCACGATGATTGGTCTGAAGTTTCCGAGTGGGCGTGGCCTGATTCTATGCGAGCCACACGTCAAGAGGCGTCGCTGTCGGGCGTTTCCTCCGTGGTACTGTCTGCTCAGGTGGACTTCAGCTGTCATGTGCGGAATATTAGTCTTACGGTCGGTTCAGAGGCTGTAGTTCTCACGAATAGTATGAGCTCCCTCATTAAACTAACCACTTTTGTTAGCTAAAATGTCCTCGTTTTCTTTGTTGACACACAGAAGTTCAGTTCAGATAACTGCACCGTGCATATGTATGAAACATTAAGCTAATTAGCATCATAACATCTATTAGTTGCTAATATAAAGAGCGGAAGCCAAAAGCTCATGGTCCTTGCTGTGACTTTTCTCGGGGATTTGTTAAGTCACTTAGTCCCCCTCGGTCCCGCTGTAGGGGTTCCGCCCAAATGAATACAAACTAACGCACCGCGTGAAAAAGAATTTAAACGAGGCTAACCCTAATTTCCATATGCAGATCTGTCTCTCCCAACAGTCCCCCTCGCCATCACACCATTTCTTGCATTCTAATGCATTCTCGCATCTTTACAAAATCCCCCCCTTCCGCCACACGCCGTGGATGTGCTCGTTTTGTCGACTTACAAATCGTTATTTCTGCACGTTTGACTCGTTCTGTGAGGAGGTGCTCTGTGGATGCGGCGTTTTGCATGCTCTAATTTGCATCTTTTATTGCGAGGAGTAAAAAAAAAAATTAAAAAAAAATGGACGTGTCGGAATTTTTTTCTCCTCACGATGCATCGATCTTCCCGTTCTGCTTTCAACAGGAGGCAGTCCGTCTGTGTGAAGGCTCTGTCGCCTGGATGGGAAAGGTAAATGCTTCTTTTTCTCCCCCCCCCCACCTCAGTTCCGACTCTACAAACCTATTCTATCCTTTCCAGGCAGTGTGTGGCACGGAGGGAGTGAGATTTGAACCTGTTTCACCCCCTCCCTCCTCCCCTCTTTCTCACTTGTAGCCTCGTCTCCGGGCTTTGGTGCGCTGGGCCAGGTTGGATTTTGTTGTCTGGGGTTTTCACCACAATTCAACACCACAGGCTAACAATGTGATGACTGCGAACTTGCTTCACATCCATTCTCTGGATGCAGCGATTAATCCACATCATCCCCAGTTAATAGCAGAACGGATTTGATGCCTGAAATGGCTGCAGTGGGACGTTATTATGTTAAGGTGATAACCTGGTGTTGTAATTACTTGCAGCCTTTAGAGGCTTCCAGATAGACTTAATGAACTGTGTGTAAAGGAGAGAACACTGCAGCCAACATATGGATAACTACTGACAGATTGCTACGGAAGCAACTGGAAGCAACATCTGCTGAAATGTTCCACACTGTAAAATAAAATAATGGCCACAGACTTGCAGCACCACAGGTGTTTCCCATTTATGCCTGATTAGCCCCCATCCACGTGAAAATATCTATTTTTTCCCCCCCTCATCACTCAACTTTTTTTAGTGGGCATAATAGGAAAAGTACACCTGTATTAATGATTGTCTATACATTTACAGCCCTGTTTTTAAAAAGGTTGTAACAGAAAACGATTCTTTGCATGCAGAGTTTCAAGAATTTGCAAATCAAGCATACTGGATGTTGAAATGTAGATTGTTTTTGGAGAAATATGTTACTTTTGAATGTGATGCCAATAAAAAAAAAAGTTGCCAAAAAGTTTGGACACAGGTGTGATTCCCACTGTGTGTCCTCATCTCTTCTTTCAACAACATTGGAAGAAGCATTTGGAAACTGAGGAGACCAGCTTGTGTAGTTTTAAAAGGAAAATGATTTCCTATTCTTGCTTGATACACATATGGGCAAAAGTATTGGGCCAAACTTCTTAATCGTTGAATTTAGGTGTTTCATTCAGCTCTACCTGGGCATGCAGTCTGCTTTTTCTAGCATTTGTGAGAGAATGGGTCATTCTAAAAAGGTCGCTGAATTCAAGTGTGGTACTGTAATAGGACGCTACCATTGCAGCAAGTCAGTTAGTGGAATTTCTTCCCTCTTAGTTATTCCAGTATTGAGTCTGAGTGGTGTTATCACAAAGTGGAAGGTTTTGGGAACTGCAGCAACTCAGCTATGAAGTGGCAGGCCACATAAAAGTTGCAGAGCTGGATCGCTGAGTGTGTAAAAGTTGCCAGTGCTCTTCTGACTGCAGATAACTGCAATAACTGCAGAATTGCAAACCTCCATCAGCACTGAAACTTCATCAAGAGCTTCATGGCATGGGTTCCCATGGCTGAGCAGCTGCATGCAAGCCTTACATTACTAAGCACAATGCCAAGCGTCAGCTAGAGTGATGGAAATCATACAACCACTGGACTCATGTTCTGTGGAGTGATGAATCAGGCTTCTCTATCTGGGAGTCTGATGGATGAGTCTGGGTTTGGCAAATGCCAAGAAAACATTGCACAGAGTGCACTGTGACAACTGTAAAGGTTGGTGGAGAATGGATATTGCTTTGGGATTGTTTTCAGGGTTTTCAGAATTAGAATCAGAATACTTTATTAAGTCCAAGGGGAAAAATTACTCAAGGGCTTGGCCACTCAGTTCAAGTGTGTACTCAGACATTTTGGCAATTCTGTGCTTTCAACTTTGTGGGAACAGTTTTGGGAGGGCCCTTTTCTGTCCCAGCATGACTGCCCCAGTGCACATGGCAAGGTTCATAAAAGTATGGTTAATGAGAGCTCTGACCTCAACCCACTGAACACCTTTGGGATGAACTAGAGTAGAGATTGCGAGCCAGAGCCTCTCATTCAACTCTCATCCTCTTGTCAATGTCTGACCTCACAAATGCTCTTATGGATGAACGAGCAAAAATGCCCACAAGCACATTCTAAAAACTTCTTGAAAGCCTTCCCAGAAGCATGGAAGCAGGTATAACTAGGGATGAATTCCATATTAATGCTTATGTATTTAGAAAGGAATGTCATAAAAGACCCAATGCTTTTTTACGCATAGTGTACATAGTTTTAGTTACTAAAGAGCTCAGGGTCTTCATTGTTGCATTTTTTGTATTTTCAGTGGGTAACAGAATTTATCACCTGGATTCTTTTACTACCGAGCCCTGCTGTTGGAAGACATGCAGAATACAGTCTGGCACTGTCTTGCTGAAATAAGCACGGCCCTAATAAGCAAGTCTGGATGGCAACATATGTAACTGCTTTCAGATGTGCCAGTTACTCATGCCCTGTGCATTCCTATGCACTCCTATATCAATTTATATGATAATAAACTTCTGCTATCTAGGCTGGAGGATATGGCTCTCATAAATTCCAAATAGAATTTCACATTTTGATTGGTCATACTACAGGACTGTTTTCCACTTAATCTCAGACCATATTACAGTAAATCAAGTAAGGCCCAGAAAAGCTGGTACTTATAGATCTGTTTATATGCATTTTTCTTTGCATGTTGCAGTTTTTGCACCAAAAAACTATGTTCAGTATCACAAGGGTTTTAAACTGATGAACTATAAGTCCCCACAGTATTTGTTTTACATTGATTAAAAAAAGTAGCACCCATTCATGCACTTAGTACAAGGTCAGAAGTTATAGTTGCCTGCAGTTCAGCTGGACTCTTTATGTTGCAATCTGGTGTTGTGCCCTTGCTAAAACTAGAACATTTCTCATCTGCTTGTGTCCAAAAGCATCAAAACCTGTCCAATATGATTTCTAAAGCTTTACAAGTCTGTTTTATCAGTAAAAGAATCATTGTGTAAATACGTTAAATCACAGCAGGGTATGCCTTACTGCTTCTTGATTAAAATCAGTAACAGTCTGGAATATTTTCAGGTCAGTCTTTCCCAAACACAAAAATATCCCGATGGTACAAGGTTTGTTAACTCTTGCACATACGTTGCCATTTTGCTGATGACTTGAGATGGGGTGATTATTGTGGTTCAGTTTTTAGTCTTGATTGATGGCACAAAGGCAAATTTCCTGCCCTGGAGAGACAGAATGTTTTTATTCTACAATATTTTAGTGAACTAAAATGTAGACTTTGCACATGTTCTCTTCAAAAATGTCCCCTGGGCAATATTACTATGGTAATTTACTGATGCTCCACTCTTAAAACTAGTCATGGTGTTTAAGCCTGACCTTAAAACAGCCATCTAAAAAGTTTGGTTGGTGTGATAATGTGGACAATGTGAAATAATGTTATCCTGTGACCGGTAGTTTGACCTCTGAAAATCGTGAACAATTTTACCATTAATGCCTTCTCTTTAAGGAGTATAGTCAGAGGCCTGTAATGACTTTGCATAATGAGTTACACTTTTTTCTCATTGGGTCTGCTTCCTAAAAGATCTCTGTATTGTACAGGGGAGAGTGCTAGTCTCTTTTATCTCTAGAAAAAAAACCCTTGTGGCTACAGTTTGATCAATTAAACTCCTGAAAGGACCCCCTCCCTTTCTTTCCTCTGCCTGAGAGGAATATAAAGTTATCAGTCTTCCCAAGCGATATGAGGACGGAAATAAGTAGTTTGTCTATAAAAATGTCCAGGTACTTTATCAGCATCCCAGTAGGCCCCGAGGCCCTGACACTGTTCAATGTGGCTCCCCTGTACTCCAGTCTCATGTGCTCCCGCTTTTTCCCCTCCCTCTCTCCCTGTCTACTTTGTCTCTGCCCAAGGCTTGTTACTCGTTGGGTGGGGTGTTCGCTCCCGGCCCTGCACCTCAGTGGGATTGACTGGGGCTCGAGCCCCAAGTGAGGTTATCGATTTCAATCAGTGGCTTGGGAGATAGGAGCTGAATGATGCTGTAGACTTTAAACAGTGGTCAGCTGCATTGTTTGTTGTTTGGGGGAAAAATGCTGCAGGAGGAGGCACTTCGCTTTTGATGAGAAGTCAGATAAACATACAAACAGAATTACTTATAGAAGATGTCTTAATCTTCTAGTTAGGAGTTTTACTGCATGTTAGTGGGTTTATTTTTTGAAGTAAAGTGCTTGAAAGAGATCCTAAAAGTACAAAGAGTTTTCGACCGCAGACGGTGCATACAAACAATGACTGGATACCGAGACTGCAAATGATAGTACACATTGTCAGTATTGATTTTGGATGAACTTATTCTTTTGTTGCGTAACATAAAATAAATGTTAGAATGTACATCACAATTCTCAGAAGGCATTAAGATTGCGTACTTTGGACATCTAACATCCCAAAACTCTACACTATTTTAAGCATTGTTTGAACGACACCTGACTTAAAATAATTCCTCCCTACTCAACTAGTCACTTGTATAATAGCTGCAGTTGTATTTAGAAGCTTCCTTTCAGAGTATAGGAGCTGTTTACATGGGCATGCTCGAAGCAACACTTTGTGCAATTGCTTTGCTAATTGCATTCAATATAAACTAATGTATAAAAACAAAATGACCAGTTTCACAGATCAAGTTTAAATGTTGATTGCATAATCTGGTGAATGTCGTCTCAGTTTAAGTAGTAACGTTTTTCTAACAATACATTAGGCGTTTTACTTGATGAGTCGATGCTGCAAAGTGGCAACTTTGTGCTCCATCATTGTTCACAGGAAAGTATGAACATAAAGACAGACTGATAAAGTTCCTGTTTTGCTTAAAGAGGGAAGTTAGTTCACACAATGAGAGCACTGCAGTGTTTTCTGCTCTCAGAAGCATTTGCATCAAGGCCAGGAGATTAAACGTGTGGGTTGGGAACTGGAGAGAGAGTGTTGTCTCGCTTGGGGCCCCCGATGCCAGAGTTCTAGCTTTCATCACACGGGGTGAAAGATTTCTCCTGGACGTTTCACTCTGTGTGGCTACAGGTGGGTGGTTCACATGCTGTAGGTGGCAGCCACAGTGGAATTCATGCAGAAGTACAGAGGAGGTGGCTGTGGGCAAATTGTTTCACAATTGCCAATGTTCAATACTCTGCACTAAGATGCATAATCCTACACTCTATAAACTCATTTGTGTAGTTAGATGGTATTTGAAGTGTTATGGTGATATTTTAAAAAAACGTAGGTGTTTGGGTGTTTTTTCTTACATGTATATAACATCAGATTTTAGACATTATAAAGATGCCTAACATAAAGAGCTGGAGCTATTTGTCGATCAAATAATTAGTGGTCTTGCAAAACACGTACTGTCTCACTTTTTTCTTTCTCATATGCAGATGAATTCTGATTGTCTTTGGGTATTTGACTATTCTTCACTACTTGAAGCTTTTCCTGTCTTTTTCTAGAAGACTTCTGATAGGGTGTCTACTCGAAACATTATGTAATGTTGCAGTCTGGGCTAAGACTGACACGGTGTCCTAAAACAGTGCATTTAAAAGGAAAACAAAAATCTGGATCTAATTCTCTTTAATCTTCTTCTTAAAGGCTCCATGTTTACTCCTTTTGTACTGGTGTTGAACTGCCTGCTGCAGAGGAACCTAGTGACCACAGAGGGGCATCGTGGGACCAACTGCCTTATCTTCTATGCAGTACAAATGGATGGAGGCATCAGAGCTGCCAGAGCTCTGGCGGAGCAGCACGGACTGGAGTTCATACAAGGGGTCAGTACATGTTTAAAACCTCTCTTGCCCCCCCGCCTCATGGCCTGCAATTTACATTTTCAAAATCTGGATGCTAAGAGTGTTTTTTTAATTCAACAGCTGCCAAAATGCTGACTTTTATTTCCTATTTGAGAGCTATCTGACTTTCATCAAATTACAGCAGCATTTGTGAATATTTGATATCTGATCAAAGACACTTGGAGTAGGCTGTCTACACACATATAAAACACACACAGACACACACACACACATGCTCCCACACAGACCCACATGAACACACACACACACACACACATATGCACTTCTCTCTAGCCTGTGAAAACCCACTGCTCTATGTGTAGAATAGGTTCCAGCTGAATGTCTTTGGAGATTATTGGGTCTGTTTGCATGAGTTTTAATCTGTCATGCTAAAATCTTTCCGTCTGTCAGAAGACTAGATGTGATTTATCCACATCAATACTTAAAAGGTTATGTTGGTTGTTGATTCTGAAAGTGTGTCAGCTCTCTCTCAAAAAAAAGGTCCTGGCCAAACTAAAAAAAAGACTTGGAGTAGGTATTGGTTAGGTACAATCCAGAGGTTTTGTGGGAGTAAGTTCAAAGAAGGGGTTATAAGAGATTTTGAAATGAACTTCGTCTGATTCTCTCGACTGTGAATCTTTCATGAAGATTCACAGCAGAGAAAGATGTAAAAGGTAAGAACTCTTATGAATTGGCAGCAATTCCAGCTGTGCTTTGTTATGTTCAGGAATTTAAAAGAGATTTTACTTAACTTATGCTTTCCAAATGTGCAGACTGACTAATCAAATAAATGTGTTTAAAAACACATTGTTTAAGCAATTTATTGTGGATATTTAAGATGTTAAAGCAGCTGTAAAGTGTAAAGAAAGCAAAAATGATTTGATTAGTTTTAATGCAGAATTTTTAGATATTTTTCTAATTTTTATTGTTCTGTATATGACAGTAAAAAGTGTTAGTCTCCCATAAAAGGTTTTTGTTGCACTTTGGTCTTTGTTGGCAAATGTACAGTCCTCTATTCATTTTGTGATTTGAAGTTATTGATAAGTGATAAGGGTAGGTGTGTGTGTGTTTTGACATTATTGATAACGGTCAGCTGGAGTGTCCACTGGCCCAGTGTGAGGCTGTGTGCAGCACTGGCTCCAGGGAACGTGAACGCGAGCTCATTTCAACCTTGGCCCTGCTGCCTCTGCTGCTGCTGCTGCCTGGATCATGAATAAAACATCTCTTTGACCTTTATCAGGAGTGTATTGGACAGTCCACCCCCGTCTCTGTCTTCCTCTCTGCCTGTCTCTCTCTCTCTTTGTCCCTCATGCGTACTCACAAACACCACTTGTTTTTCCTGCATTGTTTTCTGCTCTTTTAGACACTAATGATGCAGCGATCATTTGTAATGACCGAAACAAGAGGAAATGTGTTTTTAAAAATCCATTTGCATAATCTTCACTGTGCATATACACAGTGCAGAGAAAAAAAACATATTTGCAATATGAGGTGTTCATCTTATATTCTGGTCATCTAGAATATGGGCCTTTGATGCTGTTGTTTAATCCTACATTAGTCCATTGTCAAGGATTTACACTAATTGTGTATTAATAAGTTGTCCAACCCAGCAACACCAAACCCAAACAAGAGCCTCCTACAACCCTCACTGTCATGATCCCCCCCAGGTCCAATCTGCTGACTAGCTTCTTTTACCTGTCTGTCGCCAGAGGCTGATGCTAAATGTCACTGACACTAAATCGCCTTTGTTAAGTCAAACCTATTTTAATTGTGTCACCAGTGATTTGCGCCTTGTGTGCTGCACATAACGTGTCTCAAGAAGAGGCAGGGGCTTCACAGTTTTCTGTGATACATTATTATTTTTTGAAAACACTGAAGTGGAATGAAAAGTCTGACAAGCCCAATGCCAGCTTGGGAGGATTGTGATGTCTGCTGGCATTCCAGCGGTAATGCCGCATGAGTGGAATGGGAATCAAATGTCTCCATGCTGGCACTCAACATATTGTTGGTCTCTTTGATTTAGTGTACAGCATCCAGGAAAATGTCATCACATGTCTCCATTGTGCAGACTTGACATATCCATTTTGCAACTGTAAAATACAAAGAAAAACAAAGCAAAATACCCGAGATGATGTCTTTATGCCACGTGGACAGATTCACTGTGATGCACTGCAGTTGCTTTTTTGCAGGTGTCTTTTTTTTAGCAGACACACTGAAGCATTTCCTGTCATTTTTAAAATGAATTTTTTAAACATCTCGAAGTGATAGAGTTGATCCATCCACATTTATATAATATCTTACACATTGCTCATTTAAAAATCTTTAAAGATTTCTTTAGTTTGTCAACAATCCTTGAAATTAAATGGCGAATAAGCTCATTCCCAATTAGATGAGATGCAGTGAAATGTAGCAAAATATAATAAACGACGTGCATTCAAAGACTCCTGTCACACAGTGGTGAGTCTCATCTCCAACCGAGGCTGTGGTAGTGTAACATAGTCATTACAAGGCGGAGAGAAAGAGCTGCTCTGTATAGACAGGTAACGGCAGCCAACACAGGTGCAGAGCTACACACACACTCACATAAAAAAAGAGAACCTGATCAAGATCTAAAATAGATGATTTTCTGTTTCGCTCTATGTCGACACAAAGCAACATCGACTTGATATTACACGCTGATAAAGCTCGCAGGCTTACTCACAATACAGCCAGCCTAGTTTTCATGATACTGCATTGTTTACAGGTATTATTTCTTGCTTACTTAAGAGTTTGCAAATCCGATTAAAGCCAGATTAGCTCTGTGTTTTGCATTGCCTTTATTTTTTAGCTGAGATCACTGCTTCAACAATTAAGTGCCTGTATATCTGTGTTAGTTTATGTGTGTGTGTGTGTGTGTGTGTGTGTGTGTGTCTGCGCGCAAGGGGGTTTTGTCTTGAACTCTGACTTCAGGAAGTCCCTGGTCTCCAACCAATGGTAAAAGGCCTCCCAGATTCCCCTTCTCTCCAGTGAGGTGGAATACTGCCGGCAGATTACCATATCATTACCATATCATTAGCATAACATTACGGCTGCACAGCTTGGCTCGCTGTCTTCGGACGTGCTATCAGCTCATCGAGCGATTCAATCCCCAATCCGCTCCCTGCTTCCACCCTCCCCTCCTCTCCCCTCCCTCTGTACACTCGAGGTGTGTTTTCCATCTGAGTAAAGCAGATGTAATTGAGGTAGAGCACTGGATTTACCGGCTAAATGAAATCACACAAACGCTTCACGATCAGCCGGGGCCGCTGTCGTACACATTCAGAGAGCTCCCTCTCTGAAACCTCATAGTGCTGCACCCAATTCAGAATTTCTAATATCCTCTCAGAAATAGCCTCAGTCAGATGCTAAGCTATGTCAAGCCTTACTCTGGCTGGATTACTCTAGGCTGTTATATTATGACCAGGTGTGTGTGTTGGGCAAAAGGAAAAAGGCCGAGCTGCCACCATCTTCTCCCTCGCCCCTTCCTCTGCTTTTTCTGTACTGTAGGGCAGCCAGGGGCACCAAAAGGGACACCAATCCTCTAATGGTTGTGAGCGAGGGCCCATTCCATTAGTCAGGGGGCCCGGAGTTCATCGCTGCTCCTCAATGTGAGGAGGGCGGAGGAAGCGAAATGGAAGCAGGTGTTGGCCGGGGGCAACACAGAGGGCAACTCTGCACCAGCTGCATGCTGGGAAATGCAACGTTTTTTTTTCTCTCTCTGCCTCATCTCCACTCCTCTGCCTATTTCGGTTTCCTCATCCAAGTACAGAGCACACACCTTGTTCATACAGCGAGCACAGCCCACACACACCCACACACACCCACACACACACACACACACTGACTTCCTATCGCCTGCTTTTGTCCCCAATTTCATTCATTCCAGTAAGCTTTTCTCCATTTTCCTTATCTCTCTCTTTCTCTCCCTCAGCCTCACACGCTCATTCACTCACTCATTCACTCACGCCTATCTCCATCTCTTTCATTTTCTCTCTCTCCCTTTGCTTACCGCCCAACCCCTCCCCTCGCTCCATCTTCGCACATACCTCACTCTCATTTGTAAATGGAGAGAGGACTTGTCTGAGGAAGATGTGGAGAAGATGTGCTTTTCCCTCCCAGCTGGGAAACTCTTGCGGGAGATGAACTCAGAGAAGACGAAGAAGGAGGAAGAAGAAGTTGAAGAAGGAGGGGGCAAAAATTATGCTACCACTTCCCCTCTCTTTCTCTCTCTCTCTCTCTCTCTCTCTCTCGCTCTCTCTCTCTGTGGGCTTAGATGATGTATGGCTGCAAAGGCCACATGTTGGCCGTGTGATGGATTAAAGCACTTTGTAGGAAAATTACTGAGAGCGCCTCAGCACATCCGAGTCTAGCCCTTAATAAAACTCTCTTCAATATTGAAATGGAGAGAGAGAGGCAAATACAGAGAGATAAAGAAGATAAAGGACGGTGGTGGACGAGAGCAGGGAGGGGTGCTAGAAGCCCACAAACACACTCATACACAATGTTCTTGTAGGTGATATGAAATATTCAGAAATGGTGTTAAAATTGAATCTTTTACAGAGTTTACTGTTTGATTTTTCTTCAAGGTTTTGTTTTGCCTTTATTCATAAAAAGAGCTAAGAGAGAAATAAGTGAAAGTAGACCAGATTTTATGAAGTGGTTGTTTATTAGAAGCTTTGAGGATGAACTTTTAAGACATGTTTTTCACTTACAGCTGCTATGGAATGTACTGTCTACTCCCGTTTTAGTGCTTTCTTCTTCTTACTCTTCTTCTTGGAAGCATTTTCATTTAAAATGTGCAACATTTGCTATCTCCCAGACAAAAATCAGGAGATATTATGGTTTTGACCTGCTTGTGCCACCAAAAAGATTTGTAGCAAAATTGCAATAACTCTTTACATGTGTGGAGGAGTTTCACCAAACTTGGTAGGCATATACCCCCAGAGGCAGAGGAGTAGTAGGTTGCTATTTAATTTCAGCCCTCAGGCCCAAATATGAATGATGATAAGATGATAATATATTCAAATTGTCAAAATTCTATATTTGCTATGACAAATTGAATACACACCTCAGTGTCTACTTTTTAGCTCATCTGACCGAAGGACCGTTGAGGTAATACCATGGCGAGGCCTCTGTTCTCTGTCCGTCTGTCTGTCCATCTACAATTCACAAAAATTGGTATTCCTTCTAGAGTTGCATTTTAATGAAAATTGCGCACAATGATCACCTAATGACTCTTCACCCAAATTGTGCTCAATGTCAAGTTCATATTTGTCCTTTTATGGGCACTTTCCCATTTTCACAATAATCGCTACTCCTAAGAGTATTGTTCTGGAATGTAATGGTCATAAAATTAGTGTCTGTGCGTGCATCTCTATCATCTATACATACATGCTGTTATTAGGTTTATTTGTAGCATAATAATGTCTTAAACTAGCAATGTTCCACTTTCGCTCTTTCTATAGTCACGATTCCTTTCATGCTGACAGAACTTTGATGTGTCTCTTCTTGACCTGCTGATATGTTCGTATTTTTTTATTCTTTTTCTGACCATGGTTACTACTGTCTGTGTAGTCATAATGCTCCTGAGCTCAAACAGGTTAATTTGGTGGTGAACTAGATTAATTTTTCCTGGATAATACTGTTTGTGAGCCTCATTGATTTCTCAGTGTAATACAATTCTGATTAGTTTATGTAATACAGCCAGTCAGTGACAAGGAAACTTATCACTTTCTTTCTGCACGTCACACATCACAAGAATTGTAATGGATCGTGAGCCAGATGACCTACTACATCACTGATGTTCACCTACCAAGAGGTGAATAAAGCCCAAGACTGTATATAGACATAGAAATAAAATGTATCTAGTTCTAATCAAGAGGTAAATCTGGATTTTCATCAGTGTGTTTCTTGAGCATGCCCAGATCTGATCTGGGTTAACCCAAATAGGCATTGGCTCTGGTCTGGTGGGAGATAAAAAATGTCTTTTGCAGGAAAATGTCATTATTCTAGTTTTTAGTACTCAGTTCTTGGGTTGTCGCATCAAGATTTTTACCAAAAATACCAAGCATTCTGTGGTTATGAATATCTTTTGCTTTAAAAAAAAGAATTTAGTTTTTGGTCATCAAAGTACGGCTAACATGGATATTAATCTTTTCTTAACACTCATTACATACTGAAACAGGCAGTTAACTTGGTGTGTCCTTTGTCTTTTTATTGCACATTTAAATGGTGGCTATAACTAACAAAATACAGACAAAATTGTGATAACACAGAGTTAATTCTCTTTTAAACATATACTATATAATACCTTGTGATAACTCCATAAAAGCTCATCATTCACCATATATTCCCCCTTTATCATGGACTGTAAAACCAGATCACTACCCCTCCCATTTCTGTCATTGCATTTGCTGCCAATACTCTAACCAACAAGGCTTAACTGCTCACCCCATTTAGCCCCTAGAATCCCCCTTCATCACCCAGCCCTCCTCCCATCTTTCCTTTCTGCTTTTCCATAGTAGAGGCGGTTGAGGCCACAGCCCCTGTAGGGCTGTTAGTGTACACACCAGCTGCTGTTTTCTCCATAGGGTGGACTGCCTCACGTGGCTCTCACACACTGCTTCAGTGACTCTTGATGTCTGTGTTTGTTTTTGTTTATCCTTCATGCTTTTTTCTTTTCATCCCTCCCTCCATTTCTGTTCTCTCTCTTCTTTCTGTTTGTCTGTTGGAGGCCGCCAGCAACAGCGAGACACACAGCTCCTGTGGATACTTAAGTACTGACAAGACTCAAAGTCTAACCGTACTGGGTTGCAACCAGCAACTGTATTATACACCAGACCTATAGTAGGATTTGTTTTTGAATTGAGATTAAATTGATATTTTAGCTGTTTCTTGGACTTGTGGTAGCCATTATGTAGTGCTTTTAGTTATAATGATCTTTTAGATGAATATGAATTTGTAATATTGAGATAATTACTGTAATTGCGATGGCTGACTCTGTATGTGGTAGGGTTTGTTGTGGAGCGGGTCCTTGTGTTTCTCACACTGTGTATATGTGGAAGGCATAGTGTGAACTGCGTTAGCAGAGCAGTCAGGGCCCAGTCACGGTAGTCACAATACGCTTGAGGCATAAAAATACCCATTGGCTTACACATCCTGTTATTCCTCTGCTGCTTCCATTGGTTACATAGGGAAATTGTAGTGTGAACTGCTAAATGCCTCAACACATTTAGTCACTAACTTTCTGACTCTGGTTTGGTGCTGAGCACGTAAGCATACACTGAGTTTATCAGAATTTTTCCAGAGGAAAAAATGTCCTTTTTCTGGAAGCAAGGTTGACAGCCACAGGGGCCCACAAGCCAGTGTAGTCCTAGTGCTGGTCCCAAGCCCGGGTAAATGGTGAGGGTTGCGTCAGGAAGGGCATCCGGTGTAAAAACTTTGCCAAATCAAATATGCGGATTCATAACATGACTTCCATACTAGATTGGTTGCGGCCCGGGTTAACAACGACCGCCTCCGGTGCCGTTAGCCAACAGGGTGCCGGTGGAAACTATGTTACTGTTGGCCGAAGACCAAGGAGGGGGAGAGGGGGAAAACGTGTTGGGAGGCAAAGAGAGAGAGAAGGAAAGGTAGGAGGGTGGAGGTGAGAGTAGGGACTTTAAATGTAGGGACTATGACTGGTAAAGGGAGAGAGCTGCTGATATGATGGAGAGAAGGAAGGTAGATGTGTGT
>VUQH01034922.1:0-53545 GCA_015106775.1 Etroplus canarensis
TTGGCTGGTGCCTCCGTTGCTATGTATGGCTCATCTGGGCTCACTTATTTTTTCCTTTTTCTTTGACGCCTCTCCTTTTTTTCCCTCTCCATCTCTCTCTCTCTCTGTCTCTCTCTCTCTCTCTCTCTCTCTCTCTCTCACACATTGTTCTCAGTTTAGCACTTTATTGCTCACTCACACTCCTTTCCTTCCTGGCTTTCTTCTTTTCCCTTTCCTCTCTGGCTCCGACCCTTTCTTTCATTCTTCTTCTTCTCCAGGTGCTATCTTTCCATGTGAGCGTGTGCATGCAAGTTTGTGTGTCATGTTGACTTTTGTTCTGTTATATATTTATAGAGGTGATGTAATATGTAGAAAGGTGAGAATGTACTTGAGGAAATCAACTGTAGCTGCACTGTATATGCTACTTTTTTCTCTCTACACATACACACACAAAGCACAGGCATACACTCACCAGCCACTTCATTAGGGACACTTTGCTAATTGTTCAGAGATTTTGGTCCATATTAACATGATAGCATCGCACAGTTGCTGAGCTTTGTTGGACACACATCCAGGATGTGATTCTCCCGTTGCACCACATCCCAAAGATGCTCTATTAGATTGACCTCTGGTGACTGTGGAGGTCATTTGAGTTCAGTGAACTCACTGTCATGTTAAAGAAAATGGTTTTAGATGATCTGAGTTTTGTGACATGGTGTGGTATACTGCTAGGAGCAGCCATCAGAAGATGGGTACACTGTGGTCACAAAGGGATGCACATGGTAAGCAACAATACTCAGGTGGGCTGTGGTGTTTAAATGATGTTCAGTTGGTATTGAAGGGCCCAAAGTATGCCACGAAAATGTCCCCCACACCATCACGCCAACAGCAGCAGCTGGAACCACAAGACAGGATGGACCAATGTTTTCATGTAAATTCCGACCCCTCCATCTGAATGTCGTAGCAGAAATAGAGACTCATCAGACCAGGAAACATTTTTCCAAGCTTCTATTGGCAAAATTTGATGAGCCCATGTTAATTGTAAGCCTCAGTTGCCCATCTGCATCAAGATTTATATATGTTTTATATGTCCCTCTTACAAAAAATCATGTTGTATTTCTTCCCATATAGACTCAAAAAAGTCTGGGTTGTACTAACTAACATTAAGAGCTTTTGTATTCCAGTGGTTATACATTTTTTAATGACTGTTACCACTGCTGTATTCACCATGTGACCATTCGCCTTTCACTTACATCACTCAAAGTTCTTCTCGTGCTGTATTTTATGCTGTACTCCATAGCTGGAGCTTAAAAAATCCCTGCAATCCAGTGGTTCAGAGTTCTTGAAGTTTGGACATAGATAAAAAAAGGGGTATTACCTCTAACAGCTAAAGTACCTTATGAGACAGAAGATGCTTTATCAATCCCATATTTGGGAAATTCTTTGTCTACAGCATTTGAAAAAGTATTATAAAGAGTTGTTTGTGATATAATTGATTTTCTGTATCTATCTTTGTGGCAGAGGAGCTAAATTGGTCTGTTAAGCCCCGATCCCACGTACGCAAAATGATTACGAATCAGTGCGACATGAAATTCGTAATGCCTTCATGCTTCCTTGGCCTCTGGAGCGCAGTTTTTATAAAACAGATAAGAAACAGTGATTATGTGTTTTCAGCTCCTTGCAAGCCTCTACTGACTGGTTACAATAAAGATACAAACTGTAACGATTTGTGTAGGAAACAGAAATAAAATGTTAGGAAATCACGTGAAGGTTACGAGGTGTTTTTGACATTAATGAGGCAAAGGTGTTGTACCTGCCTTTCAGCTGCTTCGTGAACATTCATGGCACTTCATGAAGGGAAAAAATTCACCACAACAGACTGATAAATGTTTCCAATATTATATTCCTATTAGGTATAACTTTATATACATTATATTCCCTGTTTCCAGGCTGTATGCTAAGCTAAAGCTAATCGACTGTTAGCTGTAGCTTTATATATTAATGTCACATATGACCGTGACATTGATCATCTCATATACTGTAAATCTGGACACTGAATCAAATTATATATGCTTCCTCTGTAACCATGAACCATGGCTGCAGTAAATACAGCAGCTTTGGCTCACCTCGTTGCTCTCTGGCCACCCAGACTTAACATCTGATGGGATTAAAAGTTCAGTAAAGGCTCTCCTCTTGGTTGAATGGCAGGGCATTAAGTCACTGGGTTACATGACACACGTGTGTGTATTATGCTTGTGTTTATCAGCAGATAGTTGTTGCGTGACATAACAAACCCTCTGGCTGTCAAATTGCATTGTTCTGGATCTAATAGAATTAAACCATGCCCCACACACAGTTACTGATCCCTGGATAAATACTGTATAGCCATTTGTACCTTACCTAAACCACTCGTGTTGCCTAATTTATTGGTTTTCTCTGGACAGTCACAGCTCTGTAGGCAGCATGGCTGGCAACAACAGGTTGCAATTCTAAATTTAGAGTTCAGCTGTCTCCACTGGCTAGAAGATGTTGATTTACTGGGAAACAATCCATATGATCATCTTATCACACATTTTGTGACATGTCCTCTAATTATCTAACCATTATTCTGCTCAGTAGCTGGTTTGTTTAGTTTCCATCTGCACCCAGGAACACTTTTGTTGAAATCGTTTTAATCTGCACTCACCAGCTACGTTTTAGGAACACCTTGTGGATTCTGGGTTGGATCTCCTTTTGCCTTCAGAACTGCCTTAATTCTTGGTGGCGTAGATTCAACAAGATGCTGGAAACATTCCTCAGAGATTTCGGTCCATGTTAACATGATAGCATCACATAGCTGCTACAGATTTGTCAGCTGCACATCCATGATGTGAATCTCTAGTTTCACCACATCCCTGAGCTCTGGTGACTGTGGAAGTCACTTGAGTGCAGTGAACTCAGTGCCAAATTCGAGAAACCAGTTTGAGATTCTTTGAGCTTTGTGACATGGTGCATTATGCTGCAGTCATCAGAAGATGACTACACTGTGATCATAAAGGGATTATCATTATCATCAATTATCATTAATTGGCCCAAAGTGTGCCGAGAAGTTATCCCTTATATCATTAAACCACCGACAGCAGCCTGAAGTGTTGATCCAAGGCAAGCTGTATCAATTCTTTCATACTGTTTACTCCAAATTTTGATCCTAACAGCAGAAATCGAAACTTATCGGGCCAGACAACGTTTTTCAAATCTTCTATTGTCGATGTTTGATGGGCCCAAGCCAATTGTATTCTCAGCTTCCTGTTCTTCGCTGACAGGCATGACACCTTGTGTGGTCTTCTGCTGCTGCAGCCCATCCGCTTCAAGAGTTGACATGTTGTGTGTTCAGAGATGTTCTTATGCATACCTAGGTTGTAACAAATGGTTCTTTGAGTTGCTGCTGTCTTTCCTATCAGCTCAAACAGTCTGTCCATTTACTTCTGACCTCTGCTTAGAATTACCTCTAGCTCAATATTTTTTTAGTTTTCGGGCCATTCTTTGGAAACCCCAAAGATGGTCGTGTGGAAAAAGCCTTTCTGATGCTCAGTTTAAATTTCAGCAGGTTATTATTACTATGTTTATATGCCTAAATCCACTGAATTGCTGCTATGTGATTGGCTGATTAAATATCTGTCCTAACAAGCAGTTTACCAGATGCACCTAATAAAGTGGCTGGTGTGTATATAGGTGCCTTTATACTTAAGCTAGGTTGCATCTGTGTATTTTTATGCAAGCTATGATGTAATGAAAGTTTCAATGGTCACTTCAGTCAACAAAAGTTTTGGGTAATAAAGAAATTATCCAATGAATATTAATCCTGTAAATAAATCTCTGGGGTGTCTGCTTAGCTATAGCTGGCATGCTAGAATATTACAAAGTGCTCTTTTTGTCTTTGCACAGTATGGAATATGAATTATATTTGCTGACACCAAAGAACAAAAACTCATTTCCCCAATGGTTATCAATTCTATAATCAAATCTCTGTTGGGTGTGTTTGCCTGTGACATCCTGGGAGCTCTTTTTCATTCTCTCCAGTCTAGCTGATGGAAAGACACTTAATTAAATGTAGCTTGTAGTTTGCAGCATTACAAAAGTTTGCTTGAAAATTTTGGCTTGAAAGACTGATGAAAACACCAGTGCCCACTCGTTGAGTTTGGCTCAGCTCAGTTCGGTTGTGCTTAAATGGCACAACAAGAAACAAACCTGCGCTGCCAAGCTCAATGGGATCAGCTGTAGGTAAAACAGGAGACAGATGGCTGGGAGTAATTAAAGACAAACTATTAGATACCAGTTTTATCAGTGTAATGCCAGAAACATTCAGTGGCAGTCGAAATGTTTTTGAATTCGTTCACTCACTTTCTGTTCACGCTCCCACTCCCTTAGTGTATATTTTTTAGTGGCTGAATTCATATGAAACTTTTATCCAAAGTCACTTTGTCTCATTTACACACACTAACAGCACCAAGCAGGACTGGATTAACCACAAGCAGTTTAGGTTTGTTTCCCACTAGCGTGTGGACAGGAGGAGCAGGAGACGTCCTGCATCTGAATTTCTCTTCTTGTACTGTTTGAAACACTTTTCCAATAAAGGTGGAAATCCACCTAATATTTCTTTCTCTGAAACTATTTCTTGTCTCCAACTTAAGTGAACATTTTAGTGTTTTGAAAAGAGCGCACTCGCTTTCTTTCCAACATTCATTTCCATGTCCTGTCTGTGCCTTAATTACCAAACAGGTTGTCTGATCAGTAACCATTAGTGGTTGTGAGCCAGGTCAAGCTAGTGCTAATCATCTCTTTGAGCTTGGGCCAGTCGTGCTCTGTTTTGTTCTCAGGAATCATTATCATTTCCTCCACTAATCAAAGAGGGAAGTCGGCTAACTGCTAGCTAACTGTCAATTAGCAAGCTCAAGGTATGAGCTGGCCTTCTGGTTCAGGAATCCCTGCATTCATGTGCTTCTTGGATGGTTCAGTTTCCTGAGTAAGAAGGCTGTTCTTCCCACTTCTGTTCAAATGTGCTTTGAAAATAAAGGCATTACCAGACTTGTAATCAGAGTTATAACTAAGAAACATGTTTCCTTTCTAAGCTGGGTCACTCTGCCTGGACAGCAACTAACGGTTATATTACAAAGAAGGCGTGAGCATAAAATTTGTATGCAGTAGATGAATTTGAACCAATACACGAAATAGAAAACACATTTACTTCACTTGACTTGAGGGGACTTTGAGTTCGTTTTTGATGTTGAGAATTCGTTTTTCCAATTATTTCAAACCATTCACGTCTTGGTTATGTTGCTTGCACCTTAAACGTTAGGCTGCTGGGTCACATATTCTATATGGACATAAGTACTGGGAAGCCTACACATTACACTTACATGAGCTTTTATGACATCCCATTTTAAATCCATAGGTACTAAAATGGAGTTGGTCCCCCCTTTGCAGTTCCAGTAACTTACATTCTCCTGGGAAGGCTTTCTACAAGATTGGAGTGTGTCTATGGGAATTTTTGCTCATTTATCCAAAGAGTGTTTGTGAGGTCAGACACTGATGGTGGACAAGAGAGCCAGGCTCACAATTTCCATTTTAGTTAATCTCACTTGTATTTGATGGGGTTGAGATCAGGGCTCTGTGTGGGCCAGTCAAGTTCTTCCACACCAAACTCATCCAACCATGCCTTTATGGACCTTGCTTTTTGCACTGGGGCACAGTCATGCTGGAGCAGAAAAGGACTTTCTCCAAAGTGGTCCCACAAATTTGGAAACAGAATTCTACAAAATATCTAAAAAATCTGAAGCTTTAAGACTTCCCTTCACTGGAAGTAAGGAGCCCAGGGCAACCCCAGAAATGCAACAACATTATATTATCCCTCCTCCACCAAACTTTATAGTTAGCACAACCCTGTCAGTCTTATCCATCAGATAGAGAAGCATGATTGGTCACCCAACAGAACACATTTTCACTGCTCCAGAGTTCAGTGGTGGTGTCCTTTACACCATTCCATCCCACATTTGGTATTGTGTTTGGTGATTTGGCAATTGAAACCCATGCCTGCTTTGAACCTGCCAGTACACAATTTTTGTGCTGATGTTAATACCACAGGAGGTTTGAAACTCTCCAGTTATTGAGTCAGCAGAGCGTTGTTTCTACACATTATGGGCCTGAGCGCTCAGCGACTCCACTCTGTAACTTTTTATTATTTCACAAATGTTTGTAAGGGCAGACTACATAGCCAGGTCTTGATTTTATACACCTGTGTCAATGGGACTGAATAAAACACCTGAATTCAGTGATTAGGAGGTGTGACCCAATACATTTGTACAGATAGTGTAGCTTTCTCTGTTTCACAGTTTGTGGCCTCGCAAGCAAATCCACTAATTCCATTAGAGTTAATTTATTTTCCTGCAAGATTGAATCTTTTCATGTTTAGATTGGGCATTAATATTGTTGGGCTAATATCAACGATAGAGATGCCAAAGCCAAAACCTTTCACACTAACTGTTTAGCCTAACTACAAACTCCCGTTATAGCCAGAGACACTGCACAGAAGTAACCCGGGTGGACTGATGAACTGTCAACAAATAGCTTAAAAGCATGACTTCCTCTAAATTACACATTGTTGTTCTTATGCATCCCCTCATGGGCATAAGTTAGTCATTTCCACCTGCTAAGCTGAGCTAACCATATTCCATGAGCAGCTCTGTATCTAAGAAAGGAAAGAACATTGGTCTAATCATGTTGCTTAGAGAAGGAAAACCAATGCTTATTTCCTAAAATTATGAAATGTTTCTGTTTTACTTGAAGCTGCGTGTGTGTGTGTTTCTATAGTAAACCAAATACAGTGCTGATTGAGCTGCTGACCTAGAAGCATCAACTTTTCCATGGTTACCAACATAAAATGACATAGACACAGATGGAAGGCTGAGTGCTTGTGTGTGTGTGTGTTAGTCCAGTAGCCAACTGTTCATGCCAAAAAATGCTGGAACAATGTACCCCATGTGAGTTTGGAGACAAAAGCACAGACAGTGAGATGTGGAAGCTAGTGGCCAAACCAGCAGCAAGGAATACATCATACACCCACACACACACGTGTGCATTCACACACACACACGCACTCACAAGCTTTCAGACCTGTGTGTGCATCCTGTGAGAGGCTTTCTCCATACCAATAGTTTTGTTGTTCCTCCGTGTTTTCGGCACAGCAGCAGTGAGAAAAAGGAGAACAGAGGAAAGAAGGAAGACAGAGTCTGTGCACTCTTATTGAAAGTTGCATCAGAGCCCCTTGACAGCTTTGTGAATTTCAGCCCAATTAATCTCAAGCTTGTGAGCGGGGACTGCATAGCAAGACTCGTCTGTCTGACCTCGGGCCAGCTCAGTGTGTGTGTGTGTGTGTGTGTGTGTGTGTGTGTGTGTGTGTGTGTGTGTGTGGCGGATAGTCAAAGTAAGGCAAGGGATGATTGTGCAAGACTGGCTGACTGTTGTCACCTTGAGTGTGCATGTGACACTGTGGCTTGTCTAAGTGTGTGCCAGTAGAGGACGTTTGTGTGCGAGGCAGATTTGACTCCATACTGTTGGTCAGTTGCGTGATGCTCTTTTCTGTCAGCCTCCCAATGGAGCTGTGCTCCGAAGAGACGGGACCCATGCACACACAGGCATGACCTGTAACATGGTGACAACAGATACTGTATCATACAAGATATTATTCTCTTGCTCTCATACATTTTTACTTCTATATGCCCATCAGCTGTAACAACGATTTATTAAGGTTGTACAGCCATACAGTTTACATGACTTGCCAGTCTTTGCCTTTTCCTTCCTCCTGCACTTTTTTCTGCCACATGCATATGCAGTATATATAATGTTCATAAAGTGTAAAACCAGTGAGTGTGAAGATTGTATGCATACCCACCACTTTTCCTGGCAGAGCCCTGGGCAACAGTCACTCAACATGCCACTGCAAGTGAGCTCTGTGGGAAAATGCTTTGTAAAGGAACATACTAATGTCTTCAGATGTTCTAGACAATTTAATACCATCTAAACTTAACAGTCACATGTTTTTTTGGTTCATTTCATGGTAAAATACAAAGAGCATTCTTAGAGGTTTGGAGGTTTTGAAGCTTAAAGGGCATCTATGCATATGCTATACATATACTGGTACAATGGTGGATGCTCATATTACACATGGTCAAAGTTTCACATAACCCCCCCCCCCCACCTGCTGTTCCAACCTTCTGTTTCAGAGGGACAGCCAATCAGAAGAAAGGTGCATTAAAAAGAAGGGAAAGGGAGTTAATATGGCTCATTTCAAACAGTAGATTAATGGAGGTACTGCACCAAGGCCAAGTATAAGAAAAATAACCATTAATTTGATCTGTGAATCATGCAAAGCTACTCTATTAGATTCCCAGATAAAAGTATGGAACTGGAAATAAGTATGGATATTTATGAACATTTAAGAGTAATGACAGCGATGGCCTGTTAAATACTTGGGGTCAACCATCTAAAGCAATGGGCAGTGCACAAAAGAGGTGAAGAAGAGAGTGCAGGCAGGGTGGAGTGGGAAGGATAGCAGCAAGAGTGAAAGGGAATATCTACAGAAAAGACCTGCTATGATGTATGGTTTGGAGGCTGTGGCACTGACTAAAAGACAGGAGATGGAGATGGAGGTGGCGGAGTTGAAGATGGACAGGATTAGAAATGAGTGCATCACTGAGACAGTTCAGGTTGAGCAGTTTGGAGATAAAGTCGGAGAAGTAAGGCTGAGATGGTTTGGACATGTTCAGAGTATGGATAGTGGACATATTGGACAAAGGATGTTGAAGATGGAGCTGCCAGGCAGGAGGAGAATTGGGAGACCAGAGAGAAGATTCATGGATGTAGGAATAGGATGAGATGGAGGCAGATAATTTGCTGTGGTGACCACCTCAGGAAGAAGAAGAAGAACAGTGAATTTGATGAAGGTTTGTTCTGGATGTTTTTGGTACTAAGAGGGCATGAAGGCAACTAACTGCCACTAAAGCTGTCCAAAGCTCACTGTTTTATTGTTGAGTCTTTGATAGTGTTGGCAACTAGTAAACCTACAATCAGAAATGATATGTGCAGAACAGGTCTTCCTATGTGTAGTTGGATGTCTGCAGGACTAACATTAAGCTTGCTGTTGGTGAGTGAATACCACCAATGTTATAGGCTGGTTCTTTGTAAATTATAATGTTTTTTTGTTCCTCTAATCTAGATACAGAATTTATCACATGGGAAGTAATTGAGTGTACAGTTGTTGGAAAGCACAGATTAAGGAGTCGTACTTAACAAAGCAATGAAATTGGGTTTTCAAGTAGTAATATGTAGTAAGTTAATAATTACATGTGTTTCATGTAACTGTTAGGTAACGTTCACAAAAAAATTTTTTTAACCTATTGGAAAAAACATTTATTTTTATCTGATCGTTATTGTTACATAGTAATTTGCACATTCGCCTCTCAAGCAAAAGAACTCCTGGTTTGAGATGAGGTGGAGACAGCAACCTTCTCCACAACAGGAAGGTTGCAATAGGAGGAGAATCTGGTGTAAAATATGTGCAAAATATGCTATCCTATGCTTATTCATCCACTGTGGCAACCCCTTGGGAAAAATACAAGGGAGCAGCTGACGGTACTTACTATGGTTATTGGGAATTTGTACTTCTTTTGGCTGCTCCCTTTAGGGGTTGCCACAGCAGATCATCTGGATCCATCTGCATGTACCTCCTTCACAACATCCATACCCCTTCTCTGTATTTTTCCTCTTTTCTTCCTACCTGGCAGCTCCATTTCCAGGATCTTTGGGCCAGTATATCTACTCTCCCATCTCAACCTTGCCTCTCTGACTTTATCTCCAAACTTCTCAACCTGAGCTGTCCCTCTGATGTACTGATTTTTAATCCTGTCCATCCTGGTCACTCCCAGGGAAAATCTCAACATCTTCAATTCTGCCACCTCCAACTTTGCCTCCTGTCTTTTTGTCAGTGCCACTGTCTCTAAACCGGACACCCAAGCAGGTCTCACTACTGTCTTGCAAACCTTCCCTTTCACTCTTGCTGCTATCCTTTCAATCACAAAGCACCCCTGACACTTGTCTCCACCCACTCCTCCCTGCCTGCTTTTGATGGTTGACCTCAGGTATTTAAACTCATCCACCTTTAGTACCTCTATTCCTTGCATCTTCACCATTCCACCTGACTCCCTCTCATTCACACATGTGTATTCTAGCTTGCTTCTACTGACTTTCATTCCTCTTCTCTTCAGTGTGTACCTCCACCCCTCCAGGGTCTATTCCACTTGCTCCCTACTCTCACTCCAGACCACAGTATCATCTGTGAGCATCATAGTCCAAGGAGAATCCTGCCTGTTCTCATCTGACAACCTGTCAAACACCATTGCTATTGTGACATTCCGCTCACCCAATTAAATGCAGCACTCTGGAAATATGCTAATGTAATAATGAAGAGGTCCAGTGGGAAAAAAGTCCCACATATTAGAAACCCACTCCAAGTTTCTCACAGATTCTGTTAGTGGCATTCATTTTGGGTGGGCATGTGCGCTCAGAGGGAGCCCCACAGACGCTAAATATTATAGTCTATAAGGTTCACCTCTGCAAGTATTTTAATTGGCAAGTATGTTACAATAAACGAAAGAGACAGCCTACTTTAGGCTCTCGAGTGAGTCTTTGTCCCTAAGATAGACTTTGACTGCAGTGGGCAGTCATTGTTCTGCTCTACAGCTTCAGCTGTCATTCTATATTTACACTAACCAAAACCAGTAAAACTGGAAGTGTTACCTCCTTCCTGAAAGTAGAGAAAATACATTCAAGTCTTCTGGAAAGCCAAAGTCTGCACTGGCAAATCATCAGCAGGAAGTGCACATAATTTGCATCTACTTAAAAGGATTCCTTCAGGCTATATTTCCTCTAACCCTAAACACACTATCAGCTTTTATCAGCGTGTGTGTGTGTGTGTGTGTGTGTGTGAGTGCATCTGTGCACGTGTTACCATGTGTGTAACTGCATACTAACATACTGCACCATCTTTCTGCAGAAGGTTGCTCCTAATCTCATCATTTGTGGATTTTCTCCCTTCAGCTGTACAATCCAGGTTGAATACGACTCTTGTATTTCTGTTTTTGTTTTTCTCATCCTGACTCGTCTGCAGGACAGCAGGCATTTTAATCCAAGATTTGGGTTTTTAGCAAAAAGCCACCATCTGCTAGCTTGATCTTATCATGCCATAAAAATGTTCTGGTGGTAGATATTTAGGATAAAAACAAACTACGAGCGACTAGGTACTAAAATTAAATGTAAAATCTCCATTCTGTGAACATTAGAGCTTCCCAAAGGTCAGCTTTTATCCTGTAACTTTTTAAAAGTGATGTTTATTTAGTTTTAACATGTTAAACTCAGCTAGCAGACTTCCACTTAAAACAAAAATGTAAATAACACTTTACTCCTTAATAACTTTTTATTCCAGAGGCTTTAACTAAATACAGCCCTGTTTTCTGAGCTGCTTTTTTTTCTGAATGTTTTAATTCAACTGAGTTTGCATGTAAATATAAATTCTGAACTTTCTTCCTGCTTGTCTCCATCCTTTCAGGGCCGCCTGCTGGTGAAAACTGGACGTGTCCATCTAGGCGAGAAGGTTCTGCGTGATGCGGTTCAGATCTACAGCACCTCCCACGAGGCGTGGAGCAGCCTGGGTGAGGCCCTGCAGTCTCGGGATTCCAGCCAGGCCCCTGACTGCTTCTTGACAGCCCTGGAGCTGGAGGCCTCCTGTCCCATCCGGCCCTTCACCATCATCCCCAGAGAGCTCTGAGATGTCTGTACTGTGTTGGGGTGGGGTGGAGATTAGGGTTAAGGTTTTGGCTTTTTTGCCAAAAGGCTAAAACCTTATGATAAGCTAATGAAATGTAAAAAGGAAATATAAAAATTGGTTTTAAATTAATAGCTGTTTTGGGAAATAGGCCTGTTTTTTGCCGATAAGGAGATGAGAAGAGCGATATCACTTAGATCTATTTATTAAATACGAAGATAAAACAAAATTTAATAATGATCTTTAGTATATAACCCCTAATTTAAACCACAAAGTGCTGTTTTTACACCTCACTGCAATCTAAAAGTCTCCTTGTTCTAAAGTTGGTATACAGTAGGTTCCTATAGAAACGGTCAAGATTTTGACCCTCTTCCTCTTCCCTAGTTGTAAGATTTATGGACAGCAGTAGTATGACCAAACCTCTAGCCTAAATGGTGCAGTTTTAACTTTTTAGTAGGACCTCAAACTGCAAGTTACAGCCAACTCAGCTTAAGATGTGGGGCTAGTTTCATAAAGAGCAATTCTGATTATGGTCTAAATAAAACATTACAGATTTACAGCACTGTGCAAAGTCTAGAGCAACCCCTCATTTGTTTTATATTTTTGTAGAAAAATGGGAAAGAAGTGGAACAATTTATTGAAACGTGCAAACATGAATGGAATATAGTGCCTAGGGCAAATAGAGATAAGTACAATTTTAACCAGTCTCAAAGTCAGTATTTGGTAAGACCACCTTTATTCTTCAGCACAACCTGAATTCTCTTAGCCAAGCTTTCCTATCATTCCTTTGAGTAGTCTTCAGGAATAGTTCTCCAGGCGTCTTGAAGGACACCTTAAAGCTCTTCTTTAAAGCTCCCTTTTTTCCCTTCTCTGTCAAGATGATCTCGCACTGCTTCAATAATGTTGAGGTCGTTTCACAAGACCTGTTATCACTGATTTTTAGTCCAGTTCTTGTGTAATTTAGCAAACCTCAGTCTTTCTCACTGTTTCCCTTCCTCAAGAATGGCTTCTTGACAGGCACCCTTCCACTGAGACCATTTCTAAAGAGGCGCAAAGTAGATAGGTCAACTGAAGGACCAGATGCATCTCTCTAGTCCTGTGTCAGGTCTTTGCTCGGCCTTTTTCCCCTATTTTTTAAGGAGTTGACTTTCAGATACTCTTAATCTGTTATATGCACTTTTTATTGTATCTTTTGTTGTTTTTTCTTTTATTTTTTGTCTCTACTGCTGTGAGAGAATATGTGTAGCTAACAAAGTATTAATTTTCCTTCTGGATCAATTAAAATTTTTATCATCATCTTCATCATCATCATCATCATGATAAGATAGTTTTTTTAGATCTGCCACTTCTCTTGTTATCCACTTGTCCAATTTCCTCATTTTTTTCAAGGATAATCTACATACCATGTCAAGATATGTCAAGTTTTTGGCTTATAGCTGTTTGGGAATCACCTTGTTGGTGCAAAATTGATGTTTTATGCTTATCAGACTATATTATCTGGAGTCTGCATGTTCTCTCTATGCCTGATTTGGCTTCTCTCTGGGTACTCCAGCTTCCTCCCAAAGCCCAGAGATGTGCATGGGGTTAGGTTACTTGGCGATTCTAAATTGAACATAGGTGTAAATTTGAGCGTGAGAGGTTGTCTGCCTCTCTCTGTTTGTTAGCCCTGCAATGAACTGGTGACCCTGAATTGGTTAAACAGAAGGGATGGATGGATGGATGAAACTGTGTTATTTTTGACATTTTTGTAAATTTAACTAAAAATATGGGGACAAATACTGTAATGTGTTTTTGCAAAAGGCTGCTAGAAAAATAAGTGCCTGAAGAAACAATTTAAAATTGGTTCTTTGTTAAGTTGCCTGTTATATGGAGATACAACACTGGTTCATCCCTTTGTGGTAGGGGCCTTTTTATGCAAATAGATTGTTAAGTGGCTTAACAAACAAAACAAATCCTCTTAAAATGGTCAAGTACAGTACAAGAACTATACTAAGAAATAAGTGAAAAAGCAGCCAATGTCCAAAGAAAAACTTTGAAAGACCTTCAGGAAGCCTGAAGAACTAATGCTCAGGATATCTTTTAAAAATGACATGAAAGTCTTGTTGCTTGGAAGCAAAATACAAAGAAATGAGGGTAGGATTGAGACTTTTGCACAGTACTGTATTGTCGTAATTCAGTCCTTGCATAAGACAATGTAGATCTTGACTATCTTAAGCAGGACTATGGTACAATATCCTGCTTTTGTTGTTCTACCACAACAACAAAAATATGGCTGAGTAACGCTCAGCTGTGAAGCTGTCAGATGTTTTTCTACAACCAGCAGAGGAACACAGGAAAAGCTTAAAGATACAAATAGTGCTATGACGGTGGGTAGTCACCTGTGTTACAGTAGGCAAGGTGACATCAGTCAATTAAAAAACTTTCTGTAGGTGGTTTTAGTATGCTTAATATCAGTTGGTAGATAACTGCCTAATGATTTAGCGATTCAACATATGAGGAAGACACTGGCAATTTATGTTTTCACGAAGAAATGGAGCTTTTGGTATTTTTCGTTAAGTGATACCCATCAAAGCGCCAATTCAGAACAGCACCTCACTTCACTTCACCTATATGGTAAGGACTCCACAATATTAGGGCAAAAAAACCCAGCATTTCCAAAGTCTCACTTCAGCAGCACTTGTTGACGGTGGGAAGAAAAAACTCCCCTTAAAGAGGGAAAAACTCCAGCAGAACCAGCAATTTGCCTTGACAAGTTGGAGCTGATGGGGAAAACAGAAGAAAGGAGCACATGGATAGACGAGGACAAAACACAAACTACAGGATGGCTCATGGTCACCTGGGCCAGCCCTAACTATAAGCTTTATCCAAAAGGATAGTTTGAAGTGTCTTAAAAAAGTAGACATGGCGTCCCTCTCCTCAACGCAAAACTCCAATTCAGCTTTGGGGCTTGAAATTAGTAAGTTTTAATTTTTGTGAAATTTGCATCCTGAGCTAAATTGAAAGTGGTCTAACCCTACAGACCAGTCTAAAATTCCTTTGTGAAACCTGCCTCTCAGCTGCAGCATGTAATTCCAAGGATCCTGCAGGTCACCAACTTGGAATTCATTTATTCATTGCTCAAAAATAGAAATTTGCATCATGTTCAAATATTTATTTTTATTTAGTTTGCTGCTTCGTGCAGAGCTTGGCTAGCTGTTTCCCTTAGCTGCATATCTTTATACACAGCTAAACTAACAATCTCCTGGATGTAGCTTCAGATTTGTGGGGCAAATGTTTGAGTGGTAGCAATGTAGTCATCTAACTCTTGACAAGAAGTGTCTTTTCCAAAAATGTAGGCATTTCTTTGACAAGTAGAATTAAATTCTTTCATTTTCATTTAAAAGAATTCATTTAATTGTAACTTTCACAATTATTAGTTTAACCCTCTGGAGTTGACAGACATGCTGGTGAGTCCACATCACATGACCAAACTCTTACTTTTATGCGCTGGGGCTGCAGCCCCCTTCCGCACATTGGTCGTGTGATTTGAACCGCAAGAGTTCGGTCTCCTGACGTGGACTCCAGGGGGTTGATTATTCCATAAGAGCATATCTGAACATTGCTTGCAACTATTTTTTATAAAGCTTTCAGTTAATAGCTTAATAGGGATGTCACAATACCAGAAATCTAGTAGTCGGTACCAATAGCAATAAAATTGCACATTTATCAGTACCTAATTTGACACCAAGATTAAAAAGATAAATATATTATTCCATGTACTTAAACATGACCTCCTTTATAATAAACATATAAACATTACAAAAACGGTGTTTCTGTAAATAAAAGCATCACCCATGCAGAACACTAAATATAGCATATAAAACAGTAAATAGTGAATACAGTACTATGATTTGTGCTAGTAGTGCAACTGTGTTGATGCTGCAATGATTCCTATAAATCGCATTATTTTTCATTACTTTTTCCACAAGTTCAGTGTTTTTTGAAAATAACACGAGATATAACATTAGTTACATCACATTTACTTAAGCATTTATTCAAAGTTAGCCACCGCAAACATTTTATCCTGTGGAGCCGATTTCACAACTTGCCAACTGTCTCATACTAAATGGTCACATATACTTCAGTATAACATGAGAAGGATAATACTTTGGATGGTGTTAATATGAACTGAAACTTTGAATTCTTTGAACAGATCTTTTAGGTTAAGCATGTCATGCCTTGGTCATGCCTTTATTACAATTTGTGACTCAATTATCCGTCCATGGTCGTCCCCCTTAAATGCAAATTACTTTGACACCCGACTCCCGATTGCCTTATTAACAAGCTGGGCAGAGCTATCCTGGTAGCTGCACTAGTCTCCATCTTCCACATGCTTTTTTTGCTGTGCATTTTGTAGTCATCCTGTGTCTGCGGGCATCCTTCTTCCACATGTAAGGATAAACTAGAACACTTACCATCATATCCTGCTCTGTCAGTTCTGGAAGAATTGCAGCCTCAGTACATGGTGCATACCAATGACTTGGTACATAAGTTGCATTTGGCACTGAAAAAAGCAAGTATCGTCGTGCTCTCAAAATTTTTCTATTGAAAGGCACTGTAAGTATTGGTTCTGGTGACATCCTTTAAGTTTAGAATACACCAACATGGATATTAATTAATGCTCTGTGTGCAGATACAGAAACAGAGAGCTTCAGATCTTTGCAGATAAAAGAGGGGTGTATAGAAAATTAATGTTCTCAAGTAAGGTTTATTTTTGATGTACATCTCCTATGGAGTCATTAGTGCATCAGTAATAGTGAAAAGGCGAGGGATATTTTTAATAATCACTGAGTATCACTTTGATGATTCACGAATAGCAGAAATGTGCTGGTTACGTCTTGAGAATGAATGTATATTGTTGTGTTCCATACATGTGGTAGTGCAGACAGGTAGATAATGTACATGCTGCTCATCACAGCAGCAGCTCCACTTCATCGTTATTTGGGCCTTTGATGTATTTTTGATGATGGTGTTGACTGACGCAAACCCCAAACGCTTCCTCCTACTCCTCTTTGAATGAGAACTCCTATATTTTCTAGCATCAACACAGCATTCCATATGGCATCATTATGTACATTAAGTATTTTAATGCATGTGTGTTTGTTTTGAATGATCCCGCCGGGTTGTTATCAGTCCATGTTCTGTTTGTTTGATTTGTACGGTACAGTAGGCCCTCATCCGCTCACATATGCATGTGTCTATTTTTATTGACCCATGTGTTCATAATGTCCTCCTTTATAAACAACTATGGCTTTTAAAAATCACTGCTGAATTTTGCATCTTCACCTGCCTTGTCACTTGTGACTAATGGACATCACTTCCGAGTGCCTAACCACATTAATGTGAGCAGTGGGACTGGGCTGCCGGCTTATGTAATACTGCCAGCACAGTTTTCTGCCTCCAAACTCTCTCCTCCTTTTCCTCTCTCTCTCTCTCTCTCTCTCTCTCTCTCTCTCTCTCTCTCTTACTCTCACCCTCTATATCTCTCGCCCTCTCCTGGTTTGCCTGATGTGATGTGATGTGGCTTCGTTGCCTAGCAGCCATCCTCTTGTTTGAGTAACTGGGAAAGTGGAGAGATATCTGGTCTTCTGAACAACACACATATAGACTGGCAAGGCACAACAGGCACCACACACACACACACACACACACACACACACACAACACACACAGGCAGATAATGCCCCTGTTGTGGGGTTTTACAGGTTTGACAGCGTCTGTTTGATGTCTGCTGCTACCATGTGAGGTATGAGCCAGCTATAATCAATGTCTCGGGCTGGTGTAAATTGATTTGTGTTATGGGAAGAGTCCCTGCCTGTGCTCTCAGAAAAAAGGCGTCTATTCCTCTCCCTCCCTGCAGGGCTACAAGTACTAATCTCTACCTTCTCTGTCTCTTTTTAAAGTTCCACAACCGCCCACATTCTCATGGCTCCGGGCACGAAAATCCCTCATTCATCAATACTTCAATTTTTTGGCGTAGAGATAATCTATCACCATCACCTCCTTTTTGCTGTCCGTAAAGTCTATTTTTACTTTTTTCCCTCCTCACTCACCAAATCTCCCGTCTTCCGTCCTCTCCTTATTAGCACCGTGTAAGACACCTACACAGGGGCTTCGGGAGATGAATGGTCTAATCCTCAAGGGGAAGCAGTGAAATATTACATGCACACATGCATAAAGACATGCACTGACAAAGGGAGCAACGTTTTGGGGTACAGTACAAGTACGTATGCTTAAATATACACTCGCAAAAATGCACACACTTATGTTATGGTCTTGACAGCTCTGGTCAAAGGAGATTGCAAAGCCTTCCTGAATGACAATGGGCAGATGAAGTTTTAGCTGGTGTCACCAAACACATACATGCACATATACATACAGTACTGTGCAAAAGTCATGAGGAACCCCTCATTTCTTTATTTTTTGTTAGGAAAATGGAAAACACCTGCAATTGTTTATTGAAAAATGTGCAAACATAAATCAAATGCAACATACAAGGTGAAAGCAGAGTCTGTACAATTCCGACAAGCTTGAAAGTCAATATTTGGTATGACCACCTTTATTCTTCAGCACAACCTGAACTCTCTTAAGGAAGCTTTTTTGTATTTTTTCAAAGGAGTCTTCAGGAATATTTCTCCAGGCTTCTTGAAGGACATCCTGAAGCTCTTCTTTGGATGTGGGCTGCCTTTTGTTCTATTCTCTGTCAAGATGATCCCACACTACTTCAATAATGTTGAGGTCCAGGCTATGTGGAGGCCAGTCAATGAGTGTTCATGTTCCATTGTGCATGTTTTTGTATCCAGATAGGCTTTTAGTACATTGGTAGTGTGTTTGGGATCATCATCATGCTGAAAAATGAAACCTTTGTCAATTATATGCTTTCCAGATGATATTGCAGAGTGGACCAAAACCTGACAGTTCTTTTCTGCATTAATAAGGCCATCAATTTTGACAAAATCCCTAATATAGCTGGCTGAAATGCAGCCCCAAATCACGACTGGGCCTCCACCATGTTTGATAGATGGCTGTAGATACCCGTTGTTTTACCTTTCTGTTGTACCTCCTCCATACATACTGACGGCAATTTAAGCCAAAAATTTCACATTTGGATTCATCCAGTTTGTGTATAATTTGACAAACCACTGCCTTTTCTTCCTGCTTACCCTTCTGGTTTTCTGGAAGCAAAATATTTTTTAAAAAGTGAGGCGTGACTCAGGACTTGTGCATAGTACTGTACGTACATGGATAAGACCTGTATGTGCATGCGTGTCATTGTGATGTCAGAGCACTTACGCCTATCGCTCTGGTGTCGCTTTTGTACCTGAGCAACTCACCCTCCAGATCTCGTGATAAACAATGTGGCCATGATGGCTAAAATAGTGATTTAAAAAACACATAAGTGGCAACCAACCACCATGAGCACTTTGAGTAAAGTTTGTATATGGGCATGGTTCTCAGGTCATGAAAGTGGATGCCAACCCATCAGGGGCACATGGAGGGCATGGGCTGGGTGGTGTTGCTGCTGCTGGGCGCCAGCAAGGAAACCATAAACCACCGCTGTGATGACCAAACAAGGCCATGGAGTCATGGATGGGTGAAGGGTGCGATGGAGGTTATGAGGATGTGGTTCCACAATCTCATTTATTAATAAAATGACAATGAGCGTGAAATAGTTTGATCGCCGAGGAGAAAACTTGCTTGAGTGTTTTCAGTGTTCACTTATTGACATAAGAATGTATTCAAAATGCTGTAAGAATCATTTGTAAAACTGAATATTTTGACATGATTAAGAACTTTCTGAAGATTTTACAGTAAAAAAATCCTCAATACTTGTTTCGCACTAATTTCATTATGACTTACGTTATTGCTGCTGTTTATGGCTACGACTTGTCATCCACCTGAATCGATATACTGTAGGCTATTACACCAATGTAAATAAAATCTATGTCATTTTAGCAGACATAGAGCTGTTAACGCCTGATTATTTGCTTTCAGCTGACTCAGATGAATAGCAATAAACGTCTGTACTGCAGGTAGCAGGCAGTTCACTTAAGCTAATGTCAAGATTGGAAATAAAGGAATAACAACGTTTTGCTTTCTAAAGGTAAGTAAATCTGCCTACTAGCATCTCAGAAGGTCACTATTGTGAATTTTGGGACTTGCTCGACCATGAAACACTCTTTTTATATTACATTGTTTGCTTGGGCTAAAGGACAGATGAGCTAATGCCATAGCAACGCATCTCTTGTCCACCCATCTGGCCACAGTTCACAAGAATCACTACTCCTTCATGAGTATTGGTCAGAATTTAAACAGAATGGCTCTTTGCCTAAGCTACCCAAACTGTGCTCAAGGTCAAGGTCACATTTGTTGTTTTATGGGCACTTTTCCTTTTTTTTCAAGAATCACTATTCCTAAGACTATTGGTCTGGACTGTAATATTCATGAAATTAACATTTGTGTGTGTCACTCTACCATGTGAATATAAACACCATCTTCAGGTTTAATCATGGCATAATAATGCATTAAGATTGCTCAAGAACTAGGGCGGCTGACCTGGATATGACTGCTTGCAAGCCTACTTGAATTTTATTTCTCATTAGTTTGCACAATACAGCCAACCAATGTCAAGAGAGAGGAAAAAAAATCAATCTCTTTCTTCCTGTACTTCACACATTACATTAACCTATGAATTGTGATGAAGCATGAGTCGAATGAGCTGTTACCTCACCGACTTTTGGTTTTCTTTTTTGTCCATGCACAATAGATTTTTGTGCCAGTCTATTTAATAAACTAAGTTGACAGTCTTCTTACTCTAAATTCACATTTACTAGACAGATAGAACCATATCAGAGCTATATCTGTTTTCTGAAAATGTATATGCAATTTCCCCCTGTGGGATTAATAAAGTATTCTGATTCTGATATGCCATCGCATAAGTACTAACAACTGCAGTTCCTCGATTAGCTTGAGATCAGTGTCAAAAGTGAATTCCATGGACTCCTATGTTAAATTCCCCCATGTTGCATAGAAAAAATAGATCATTTTCTCTTCTGATTATTTTAAGGCCAATAGACGGATGCTAACACTGTCAGCTAGATGTAACTTGCTAACCTTGCTAGCGTGAACTGGGTTTAGATTGTCTTGAGGCAGGTTAGTTTAGCACTAGTAATAGTAATTAGTAATAGCTTAGCACTCCACCCTCTTGTCTGACAATACTCATTTCGGGCTCAAAAAGACTTCAAGGTTTTCAAAGATCACTGGGTGACATCACACTGGTGTCCATCTTTTATATACAGTGAATGTTTCAAGTGCTGCCACCAGATTATCTGATATTCCTGTTTAATTATATAAAAGAAGTATTAAATTACTCTCACTTTGTTGCCACACTACCATCAGTCTCAGTTTTTTGGAAAGACTCAAGCTCATTTATGAGGCTGGAATTTTCAAGCAACCAGGCCTCACAACAGCACAGTAAACAGCAGCCTGGCCAGCAGTTTGTTCTCTTCCATCAATCACCAGACCAGCAAACCTGATAGCCCTCCAGCACTGTTGGTCCACGTTCCACACACACTCCGAGTGCCAGCACCATTACCCACTTAAACAATGACCCCCTTGTTCGCTAACCGTCACTCATTGGAGCTGATTAAATTTTTAAATGTCATTTAATAGAAGCGTAATGTAGCTCCTGTGTGTCTGTCAGCAGCTTGAGGGGGGCAGTGAAAGGACACCTGGTTAACCTGCTGGCATGTCACAACGTCCTTGGTCATCACCCTTAGTGTGGGCTGTGGTGATGAGAGTAAATGTGCAGCACCCTCTGAACCTGCAACCTCTTTATTTGACCTCACTGCTGGATTTTCAAGGTGCTTATGTTATACTGCAGGGGAGATGGAGCCTGGCTGATTCTCTGATAGTGCAAGCCCATTTTAGCTCAACATAATGTCAGTGAGCAAACAATGGCTGCGCTGTTTAAGGTTTATTTGTTTGGAGACCTTTAGCTGGGACTCAGCAAACCGATAATAAGTCCCACACCAGTGCTGGATTAAGAGTATTTTCAGGCAACCTCACATTCTTACTAAATTCCAGTGGCCAGCCTTCGTCATCACTCCTGAGCCGGGTCACATTTTCTCAGCATGTTGTCGAGAGTTAGCAGTTAATTTGACATCCTCAACTCTGGCCCAGCAGTGCAGCTGAGTAGCACGGTCAACGTTTGTTGTAAGCTGCCAAAAACCCAGATTTATTCCAGACGTTCTCCGATGCGCTACACTGCATCCCGAATGTTGACCGGATCTCATTAAGCTGTTCCCGGAAAGAGGAGTAGATGTTTGGGCTGCTTGTATGACCTGCCCTGACACCAGATGTTCTCAGGACCTTTAAATGATATAATTCCTCTGTGCCAGCACAACTCACATCTTTGATCATGCTTAAATCGTCTTTCCCACCACCCGTCACATAACATACAAAAAAGGATAATGTGTGCATGGTTGGATTTGTGGTGTTACTGTGACCTATGTTAATCATCTTGCCTGCAAGTTTTATTTATATGTAAAAAAAAAAAAGTCCATAAAACCAGTACACAGATTAAATTAAAAAATGTTTATAATGGAACATGCATTGGCAGTTACTTGCTTACAGAACCTTTAAGAAGTGTGTATGCGTGCACATGTTTGCAGGTTTATGCATCAGCTTGCAACTGCGTTTTTAAAAGGCAAAGGATCACAAGTGTACGTGCATTTGTTGCATTGCACGGACGCATGTGTGGTTATTTTAATGCAACGTGTGTCTACGAGGGTGAGCTTGATTGACAGCCGAAGAGCGGGAGCCTAGCCGTGCCTGCGGTCGAGGCAGGCTCTGGGAGAAGGAGGGTGTTAAGTCGTCAGTATGAGGCATATGTCAGAGATCAGTGCTGGACTGCAGAGATCATTGAGATGAGAAGGGAGGAAGGGCACCAGGGGTTGAGAGAGAAAGAGATTACTGGCGGCTTGGTGCCTTGACCACAGGCCATTCTGGCTGCTCGTTACACACAAACACACATCCCTCCACTGCACTGGATGCAGAAGTCCAGCCCTCCAGAGGGTGTATGCAAAGCCCCATGTTAATAAGATTCTCTTCCACTCCGAGTGGTAGTGTCTGCTCCTTTGTCTCCAGAATAATGACAGGGGAAATAAGAGCCCAGCTCTTGAACCTCATCAGGCTTTTGAATGTCAGCAACTGAAGGGAAACAGAGTGGGGAAATTTAACTGTCGACCACATAGATGTGCTGAGATAACATTGCAGACATCCTCTGCGAACACTGTCCCAAACAGAACACTCGTGTCGAGACATGTAAAAAATTCAATAGTATGCCTCACAAGCAGCAAGTAACCACTTACACAGTAGCCGGTTGAATTGTCAGTGGCATTTTTGGTACCTCTCAGGTGTTTACCATATGCTTGGAATGATAATGTGAAAAAATCATTGTAGAGAGTCTCTATTTTAAGACCTATTACTGTAGAACACTCCCACTACATAGACTACAGCAGCAAAAGGTGCATTATAATTGATGGGGCTTTTTTGTGTTGGGCCTTTCAGTAGCACAATAAGCTGTAAAAAACAACACTGACATATAATGAGCTTTATTAAGTTGAAACAGTAGGTTCACTCAGACGATTTAAAAGATTTATGTGGAGTCAGGCTTCCGGCCACCTAATCAATCAAACACTACTATTCATACTGTGTTTTCGGTCTCCACTGACTCCTAATAATCACTTTTTAGCTGCTAAATGCTCTCCTCTATGTTTATAGGGGAGCTTCTTCATTGAAAAACTAGGAAAGTAGCTGATATGAGTTGTGAGATTGAATCAAAATCTTAAATTAAGAGCATGAGAAACCAAAATAAGGAGCTGAAACCCTCTAAAATGCTTCACAGAACTGAAAGAAAATGCAATGATTATGCAAAGTCTTTTGATCCTGTGTGAATATAAAAATATTGGTTGGCACAGCTAAGACTAGGAGAGAAAAATGTGTGTAGTGATGTTTTGGAAAACTGAGATACATTACATGGGCAAATCAGAATCAGAATACTTTATTAATCCCAGGGGGGAAAGTGCTTTAAGATTTGGGCCACCAACACATTACACTTACAGGAGCTTTTATAAGATCCCATTCTAAATCCATAAGCAATGATATGGAGTTGGTCCCCCCCTTTGCAGCTAGAACAGCTTATAACTCTCCGGGGAAGGCTTTCTACAAAGATTTTGAAATTTGTCTGTGGGAATTTCTGCCCATTCATCCAAAGAGAATTTTTTAGGTCAGATACTGATGTTGGATGAGAGGACCTGGGTCACAATCTTCATTCTACTTGATCCCAAAGGTGTTTGATGGAGTTTAGGTCAGATGGCCAGTTATGCTCTCCCATACCAAACCATCCAGCCACACCTTTTTGGACCTTTCTTGTACCCTGGGTCTTACTGGAACAGAAAAGGGCCTTCTCCAGACTGGTTCCAAAGTTGGAAACATAGAATTCTCTATAATGTCTTGGTAAGCTAAAGCATTAATATTTCCCTTTACTGGAACTAAGGGACCCGGGCTGGCCAAAGAAAAACAACCCCATAGCATTATCTTCCATCAATAAACTTTACAGATGGCACAATGAAGAAAGCCAGGTAATGTTCTCCTGCTATTCGCCAAACCCAGAGTCATCCATCAGACTGCCATATAGACAAGTGTGATTCATTACACCACAAAACTTGTTTCCACTGCTCCAGAGTCCAACGCGACATTTTTTTATACCATCCATCCGACTCTAACCATTGTGCTTGGTGATGTAAGGCTTGCATTCAGCATGGAAAATGAAGCTCCTGGCACACAGCTTTTATGCTCATGTTAATGCCAGAGGAGTGTGGAACTCTGCAGGTACTGAGTCAGCAGAGCGTCGACAAATTTTGTGCACTATGCGCTTCAGCCACCCTCTGTAACTTTACATGGTCCGCCACTTCACTGAGGTACCATGGTTCCTAAATGCCTTCACTGTGCAATAATCCCACTTACAGCTGATCATGTGATATCTAGGATCATGTGATATCTGACTTGCTGCAATGGTGGCATCCTATTACAGTACCACGCTGGAATTCAGTGAGCTCTTTAGAGTGACTCATTCTTTTTACAAATGTTTGCTAAATCAGGCTGCCTGGCTAGGTGTGTGATTTTATCAACCTGTGGCAATGGGACTGAATGAAACACCTGAATTCAATGATTAAGAGGTGTGACCCAATACTTTTGGCCATGTAGCTTATCTCTTGGTGCCCAGGCTCTTGAATCTAGTTGAGTATCATCTAAATGAGCTAAAAACTTAGTTCAGATCTTTACTCATAATGTGGTTTATTTTTCTGTGGAACAGCTGTTAGTTAATGCCATTATGAAGAGTCCTTATGATGTTATGTGTATTCTATACAACACTCAAATAGCTCAGTAAAGTGGGTTTTAATCCTTGGATCTCTTTAGCAGAGTGTGGTTAGGCTGAATAGATGAATTTAGCTCTGGCCGTAGCACAAATGCTGCAGCTCTAGCTCTTTGTTATTTATCCAGGAAAGGGTTTCTGCTGAGCGTACATACACTGCTCCATGTGCAGTGTCCAGATTCCTACCAATAACAATCTGCAGTCAGTTTGTTTTTAAATCTTTACCTATCCCCTGCGCTGTAATCTACACCAGGATTATGTTCACTTAGAGGTGATTCCTATCTGAGCTGTTCTCCCAGCATTACTGGCTGTGCTTGTTTGTTTCGTTGAAAGAAAAAGCAAGCATGCGGAGTAGGTAGCGATAAGAATAGCTGTTTTATTGTGTGCCACTGCCTTGGCCTCTAATACCAAATGTGTTATCTGAGGGTGCAGCATGCCACACTAAGCTATGTGCATGTGACGCATGGCTGAGCAACATTCCTCCTCCTGAGTGCATCGCAGGGCAGAGATAGTAGGAAGGCAAAGCAGCCTGACTGCCAACGAAGAGGGAAAGAAGCACAAGAGCGGGAGAGAGGAGAGATGAAGGGAGGGAGCAATACCGGGAACATGTAGTTAAGTGGAATGAAGTACCCTTTGTTGCAGATAAGATCATTCTGCTTCCCTGGCCGGCGTCACTAAAGCAATTCGAGCACAACGAGTGTAGCTGATTATGTTGCTGGCAGACCACAAAATCCCTCACTGACATGCAGATAAACGTTGGTCCAAGTAATAAAAGACTGGAGGTTTTCCCTCTTTCATGCAGTCATGATTTTACTTTTATTTTTGAACAAAAAACAGGATCCTTCTATGAGCTGAGACAATAATTTTGCATTAAGGAAAATAAAATCTGGCTAAAGAGTGGTCCTTGACCTCTTTGTGCAGGAAACTTCCAGTAAGGATCATAGGCCCTGGTCTCAGGGTCTTCAGTGTAATACACGGATAACACTAACTAACCAATATGAAGTGCCTTAATAAAGTGCTGGGCCACCATAGAACAGCTTCAGTGCTCCTTGGTATTGATTCTCCAAGTCTTTGGAATGCCACTGGAGGACAGGAATGACATTCATTAGTATTTGGTGGAGAGCTTTGTCCTGCAGTCCAAAAATCCCCAATAGTTGTTGAACTGAGACCTAATTAATTTGAAAGCCATGTCATATGATCAAATGAGTCACATCATTATCATTCTCATTAAACAATTTATTCAGAGTGCCATCTTGCCCTTTTGGGTGAGGTCACTGTCATCCTAGAAGAGAGCAATCCCATCAGGAGAGAAAACTTTTATCATAGGTTAAAGGTCATTTACAGTAAAACAACTTTGTACTGATTTGCAGCAAACCTGCAAGTTGAGAAAATACATATACAGTATGATTATCATAAAGTTTGACTTTTTTTCCACATTTCTGTAAACAAATGTCAATGGTTTTTGCACCACCGAACTCTCGATTGGGCATTAGTCTTTGTAATAGCAAGTTTATGTGTATCATATCATATGTATATTATATTAAAGGTTGAGCCTTATGATCCCTTTCTCTGTAATTATTGATCTGCTGCTCTGACAGCACTGACAAGCATCACAGTTAATAAAAGGCACTTTTATTTATTTTCTTTCTTTCTGTATACGCTGTTACAGTGTTGCATACCCATACATGCATACATATTATACATGGCCGAAGTTCTCTGTATGTGCAAGTAATTCCCGTGAGAGGAAAGTTCAGGCTTCGGACTGCTACGAACGCTCAGATTCAGACAGTTTCTTTTCTACTATTGGCTCTGTTTGAGATCAGTGGGAGGGCTCGGCTTCATAGCTCTAGTTGTGAGCACAGAAGCCCCACCCACCTGCTGTTCAAATCTTTTGTTTGCAAAAGGCAGCAAATCGGAATAAAGCTACCATAAAGAGATAGGTAATTGAGCTGAAACGGCTCTTTTGAGACAGTGGATCAACCGAGGGGCTGCACCAAAGCCCAGTCTGGGTGAAATATGCAGTATTTGGAACTGTGAAGCATGTTAATCATGCAAAGCTACTCTAGTGGAAAGCAAGAAAAAAAATCTGGAGCTGGAAATGAGCATAATTGTGCACCATTGGCCATAATTTCTGACCCTGTTTCCTGACATCTTTCAAATAGAGCTAAATGCGGTTGTCATTTTAGGCACTGTTCCTATTGAAACACTAGCCAGTTGGCCACTCTTTGGGACCAAATCTCCTGCCATTTGTGCCTCAACCTTCTTTAGAAGTCACTTAGATCTTTTCCTCCTGCAGTCTTGATTCAAATTTAGAATTGATAGGGCCTGATAGGTTTTTATATGGGTGCCACAGAGGCATGATTGGATGTTTAATTGTTTAATTTTGCATCTGCATTTCTAGTGTTTATTCAGCTTTCTCCTTTAATTTGTCTGACTTTCACTCTGTGTGTATATTTTCTTAGTGGATCTTCTTACATAATCTCATGGTGTCATATTTTATTTACAGGAATTATCTAAATCCATGTAATAACTAATCCCTTTAAAAATAGATGAATTTCCATTAAAAGCATGATATGATCATCATTTAATCAAATATTAAAAACACCCTAATAATATTTACTTGCTTTTAAAATTTTCTAATGCAGCTAAGCTGTTATAAAACTGTAAAAAGCATAAATTAGTCATCATAAAGTGGAAATGTAGAAAGAAGTGTAAATGAGAAATATTGGACTCACTGAGTGAACACTGTGGAGCCAAGCAATGTAGATTTGAAGCAGGAAATGATTCCCTTATCTGGTTTGGTCTGTGGGTTGTAGTGCCATGGAGCAAGTCCCTCTTTCTGAAGTGGTAAGAAATAGCATTAAGTAGCAATACCTTGAAGTAATTCTTTTTGGCATAACTTTTACAGTCTCTCACATCAGTCTGCAGGAATTTTGTTCCATTGTTTTTTACAGCATTCCTTTAATTCACTGAGTTCTGAAGACATTTGTTTATGCACACATCTCCCTTAAGGTCCCAGCACAGCATTTCAATCAGGTTGAGGTCTGGACTTTGCCTGGGCCATTGCAACAATTTGATTCTTTTCTTTTTAAGCAATTCTGTTGTAGATTTGCTGCTGTGCTTGGGATCATTGCTCTGTTGCATGACTCAGTTTCAGCCAAGCTTTATCTCTCTGATAGATGGCTTCACAGCGGACTTACAGAGGAGTATAAAGAGGACTTCATGGTCAACTCAATTACAGCAAGGTGCTCAGGTCCTATGGCTGCAAAATGAGACCATATCATCACTCCTCTACCACTATGTTTGACAGTTGGTACGAGGTGTTTGTGCTGATATGCTGTGTCTGATTTTTACTAAATGTGGCACAGGGCATTATAGCCAAACATCTCCACTTTGGTCTAGTCCAGCGTTTTTCAAACTCTGGGGCAGGCCCCACTGGTGGGGCATGGAGCCACTGTAGATAGGGCACAGAGAACCAGATGAAAAATATAAAGTGAAACTAACTTGAACAGAGTTCATTTTTGTAGAAAAAGAAACAAGAATTTGCTTATGTTATTGCACTGATGATAAGCACATTTATTTAAGCAAAATTCAATGTGGAAGATTGTGGCATTTTGTTAACATAAACCTGAATGCTCCAAACCAGCAAACTGCTAAAACTTCTGCTTTTATGGAGGTGTTCACATTGGCTGATGATCAGTTGATCAAATGCATTTGATTAGCAGTACTTGGCTGCTACTCACCATCTTAATTCCTATGGACGCTCTAAGGGTGTACTTAGTTTTTCATAGGACTGCATAGAGTCCAGGGAAAACTTTCTTTTTCATATGACTTTAAATGACAACATCGCCCACTGGTTCGGAGTACTATTTTGATGTCATTTAGGCATGTCACCTTTTTGGCTTTTATTTTAAACTTGACTATTTTTATATGAGCAGGTAGAGATAGGGAGTTCTTGCCTAATGTTAGAGCTCATTATTTAACATCCATGCATACCTAATTCACAGTGACATTAAATTGGAAGTTTCTCAGTTTTCAGTTAAGGTAACTCTTTCATTCTAGTATTTTTATTAGCTCGACCAAGTACTTTTCCTGCATCTTTCTTTAGTGAAAATTTCAGTGAGCAATAGCCTGTATCACGGATCTTTTCAGACAGAGGGTCAACAACGACCAATCTTACATATGTTGTACAACAGGTCTGGAATATAGCCTAATCATTATTTTAATTATTGTAATACATTTTAAACTTTTTTCTTAACTCCTATTCATTTTCTTAATATTGTCAAAATGTGGGCATAATAGCTTGTTTTAAAGTTTAATAAATACCTGTAACTGAAGCAGACATGATCTAATAGTCTGGATATTAACTGATTTTAAGCAGTTATAAATGGTAAATGGACCGGTGCTTATATAACACTTTTCTACTCTACGTGAGCTCTTGAAGCGCTTTTCACTACAAGCCTCATTCACTCATTCACACACACATTCATGTGGCACTTTATTCTATGCCTTTAAAAGTATTTAACCATCCTGCATCACACTCGGAGTGAGCAATTTGGGGTTCAGTGTCTTCCCCAAGTACACTTTGGGATGTAGACTGGAGAATCCAGGGATTGCATTGTCAACCTTCCAGTTGGAAGACAACCTGCTCTACAATTGTACACACAAAAAAAGCATCTTTTCACCTAAAGTCTGTCTAACAATAGGACTTAAAAATAGAATCTGGAGGGTGGATAAACCCTACAATCCAGTGTTGCAGTGCAAAGCTGCAAAATAACAGTTTGCAGTGAGCTTGGTGGACATATTTTCTTTGTGGTCTACTGCTCTTAGTGGATTTGACAGACAGACAGATATTACATGGACTATCATATACCCCCGTAGAATGAAAAGGAAATTTGGCAAGTGATACTAAAGAGCATCATCAGATTAAATTCAACCTGATGATTGCTACCCTTGACCTAACCTAACTGTGACCTTGAACACCAAAACTGCACTGTGCCACATAAAATCTAGTAGTTAAAATAAAATTTAGTAGTTAAATGTACATTAAACTACTAAATTCTTTGGAGTTCTTTTCTTTGAACCATTAAAACATAAATCAACCAGATAACTTAAAGAAGTAATAACACAGTATGATTAAAAATAATTCTAAAATGAATGACTGACAGTAAACGTAGCATCATTGCTGGTAATACTGCATATTCCAACAAGGACATATAGCGGCCTTACAGTTTTGATTGCTAGTTTCAAATCGTCTATAATATACAACCCAGTTAATTTAAGGCCTTAAGGTGGACCTACACTCACTGGCCATTTCAGCACCTACACCTCGCTAATACCAAGTTGGATCCCTTTTTTGCGTTCAGACCTGCCTTAATTCTTCACAGCATAGATTCAACAAAGTGCTGGAAACGTTCCTCAGAGATGTTGGTCCATGTTGACATAGCATCACACAGATTTGTTGGATGCACATCCATAATGCAAAACTCTCAATCCACCAAATACATAAAGGTGCTCTATTAGCTTAAGATCTAGTGACTGTGGGGGCCATTTGAGCACAGCGAACAGATTGTCATATTCAAGAAACCAGTTTAAGATGATCTGAGCTTTGCAACATGGTGCTTTATCCTGCTGGAAGCAACCAAAAGAAAATCTGTATACCGTGCTCATACAGGGATGGACATGATCAGCAACAATACTGTGTTTTAACAATAGGCTGTGGCATTTAAATTATACTCTGTTTATATTACGGGGCCCAGAGTGTGCCAAGAAAATACCCCCACACCATTGCACCCACACCAGCCTGAACCATTGACAGAAGTAAGGATGGATCCATGCTTTAATGTTTTAATGGCAAATTCTGACCCTACCTTCCAAATGTACAAAGGTACAGGTATTTTTAGGGCTCGTTTCAGTCAAAACTCGGTCAGTCCTTCTCCCTCTCCTTGCCTTTCACTTCTCCTTTCCTCTCACCCACTAACACACATACTGGCCATCACCAGCGGCGTGCCATGCAGAAATAGCATCGCCCCTCCTCCACTCTCCTCCCCAGACATAAGACTGTCGCCCTGTCCCTGAGCTCAGGACCAGCCTTTCATTTTTCTGATTCTGACAGAGGAAGACAAGATAGTGCCTTTTCCTCTCTTCTGTTCCTTGCAGCAATGGCTACTACCATTACATGCCATTTGATCCCAGTTGCCAGTTCACTTGATCCTCGGCAACAGGCCTGCTGGCCCCCCGGCGCGCCTGCCTGATGCTAACAGAGGTGCTAATGCAGGTGTATTTCACAAGAGTCAGTGGGCAGCTGTGAAATTCATGTACGTGTGTTTGGGCCAAAGCACTTGGCCTATTTTCCTACTGCGGCTCAATGTGTTAGAAACGTTTCCATGGGTGCCGTAGGTACCTGGCACTTTCTGTGAACATCTATGAAACTTTCAAACTTTGACCTCCTTTTCATTGATGCCTTGCTTTTCAGTACTCCAGAAAAGTTTTATATTGTACCTTGATGACATTAGGTGAAATTATTTTGATATATTCTTGATTTTCTTCCTGGTTCTGGAAGTGTTTCCTCCATTCTACATTTGTGCATCTTTAATGTCACTAAGCACAGAAACATGGGGCCATCCCAGATAATGTACATCTTTTGATCATTGAATTGAGGTGTTTTATTCAACTGCATTGCCACAGGTGTGTAAAATCGAGCACCTAGCCATGCAGTCTGCCTTTATGAACAAAGAATGAATCATTCTAAAGAGCTCACTGTGTATGCAAGTGTGATGCTGTTACCATTGCAACAAGTCAGTCCATGAAATTTCTGCCACTTCATGGCAGACCATGCAACATTACAGAGTGGGGTTGCTGAGTGCTGAGGCACATAGTGCAAGTTTGCCAACACTCTGCTGACTCAGTAACTGCAGAGTTCCAAACCTGCTCTGGCATTAACATTAGCACACAAACCATGTGCTGGGAGCTTCACAGCTTAGGTTTCAGTGGCCGAGCTCCTGCATGCAGGCCTTACCCCTCAAAACACAATGCCAAGCATCGGATGGAGTGACAGAAAGCACACCACCACTGAACTCTGGAGCAGTGGGAACATTTTTCTGCTCAGTGATAAATCCCACTTTTCTGTCTAGCCTTCTGATGGGCGAGTCTGAGTTTGGGGAATGCCAGGAGAATGTTACCTGCCTGACTGCATTGTGCCGCCTGTAAAGTTTGGAGGAGGAGGGATAATGCTGTGGGGTTGTTTTTCTGGGGTTGGCCCGAGCCCCTCAATCCTACTGAAGGGAATTCTTAATCCTTCAACATACCACAACATTTTGGACATTTCTATACTTTCGATTTTGTGGGAACAGTTTGGTGAAGGCCCTTTTCTCTTCTAGCATCACTATGGTTGGATGAGTTTGGTATGAAAGAACTTGACTGGCCCGCACAGAGCCCTGACCTCAGCCCCACTGGACACCTCTGAGATGAACTAGAATGGAGATTGTGAGCCAGGCCCTCTCATCAAACATCAGTGTCTGACTTCACAAATGCTGTTCTGGATGAAAGAGAAAAAATTCCCACAGAGACACTCCAAAATTTTACACAACTCCTTCCTAGAAGAGTGGAAGCTGTTATAGTTGCAAAAAGGGGGCTAATTCCATATTAATGCCAATGGATTTAGAATGGGATGTCACAAAAGCTATTGTACGTATGTAGGCGACCTAATACTTTTGGCCATATAGCGCATTCTTCCCATGAAAATTTTATGTACACACTTTTTAAAACTAAAGAAACATTCCTAAGAACTTTTCTAAAGGAAATTTTGGACACAGAACTGCATTCAGATAAAGATCTCACTGCATGAAAAGTGCTAATGGCCCACCAAAGTAATCAGTTCCATCCAACTGTATATATATTTCTCTGTTCTGTGCAGGGGATTAGGAAATACATGACATTTCCTCCTCTGGGGCTCCCAAATGAACGACACTGCCAGCTGTAGAGCAGGGCACATTAAAACTAGCCAACAGCAGGTGTCCAGATCTGCAAGTCTGGATGCAGTAGCTTTAGGGAGAATCGCTTGTGTGATCTAGAAATAGAGACTACAATGTTTATTCACATAAAAATGTATGGGATTTTGATTTTAATCTCTTAGAATAAATTTTATCTCATGTAGCCAATATTGCAAAAAAGCACAATATACAAATCTAGGACACACAGTTACCCCAGCAAGGAGAAATTAAGTGAAATTAGTTTGGGGAAAAAAAAGGGAATATGCATCTGTAGCTTACTGGAGTTTTGTGTTTGAATGTATGGAAATCCAATTCACCTTATCCTGAGCTACAAGTCCAGAGAAAGCTCAAACTCCTGCACTTGGACAGGCTGTGTTTTCTCAGCACAAACCATTAACACACCTCAGCTTTGATCTCCTAATGTCTGCCACCTGTGGCTGCTTAACCTCTGACAAAAAAACTTGTCTTGGAGTCATTGTGACCCCACCGATGGTAGCAAACTACTCCCAGTTCTCCAGTAATAACACCCCCGGGATTTCTTAGCGCCCTTCCTTCTCTGTCAACACTCAGCAGCTGCCAGCACAGCTCAAATATCCATCAGCTACCATCACGGACACTGCAATATGAACCAAAGCTGCCTGGTCAACCAGCGCAGCGCCATAACAGGGCCTCAAATGGGGCAAATGATACAATCAGACAGCCCCTGGGATCAGTTTTCTTTGACCCTCGTGGTTGTCATAAGTGGCTCGTGTACATACGAGTTACACATTAGGTCATAGCTTGTAATCAAAACCTATTGAAAGTAAATTGTAATGAAGCCTTCTTGTGGGCAATGGAAAGACTGAATGGTCTTAATAACTGGTCTTGGTGACCAGATCCTACTTACAGGCAGAAAGCTGATCTGCTGCACAGTCGACCGAAACATCACATGCCTGCAAGAACAGGAGATAAGAGGAGGAGGAGGGGGTTTGGCTGTCAAAATAAGAGCGAAGAACAATGAGGGGAAAAGTGAGAGAAGAAAAGGATAAGGCAATACGTGATCAGAGGCATAGCAAATGAGAGAGCAGGTTGGTGATTGCTCCTCCATCTTTGAGGAGATGAGAGAAGGATGAGGAGGAAGGATTCGGCGATCAAGGGATGATTTATGACTTGTCTGCTCCACTGTGATCTGAGAGTTAAAGAGAGGCTGTTTGTCAAGTGCTTACTTGCAGGGAATCTTCTCCATTGGTTTCAGTGTCTCACTGTAGTCACACAGTGAAGCGTTTATGTGCTGGCACAAGAAAAAACAGATAAAGAAGTGTTTAAATATATATGACTGTATCACCACTGGTTTGTTCTTTTCTGTGTCCAGCTAGTGCATTTTGGTTATTATGGATGACAACTAGATGCCACATCCAAACAGACTTCCAAGGAGGAAAAGTTAATAAATGTTGCTGAAGTCAATTATACCCTTAGGCCACAGAGAGCAGAAGTCTATCATTTAAAAGTTTCTGCTTAGAATGACTTCAGTCTTCAAGTTGTGCCTGCCAGGTTTTGCGTACAGGGCTCAAAATCTATAAATGCCAAAGTACTTTTTTTCATTGTTTTACCGCACAGCCTTTTTACTGTATTCTTCCACCCAGAACTTCTGCTTAGTTTCTGCTCTAAGAAGTCACCGATCTCAGGCAACTCCAGTTACAAGCAATATTTGCAGGTAGTGTGACGTGCATGAGACTGAGCTATACTGCATCAAGAACTTCAGGTAGGTGTATTTTTTACTTGTATAAGAGACAGATTGGTTTAGTTGGATCCTAATTCTCATGTTTGTGCTGAGCGAAGTTAATTATTTCTTGTCTTCAACTACTGTATGTACTTAAAGCAGGAGTATCAAACATGCAGCCCGGGGGCAGAATCGGCCCATCAAATCGGCCCACTTAAATTTTGGACTTTTAATTGTAATAGTTTTACAGCCTTATAACTGAAATAGACAAAAGAAATTGCCAGTCATAATACGCCAAAGTAAGTAAGTAGCAGATCCATCTACTGTTCGCTGAAGCCTCATCAGAAATGTCTCTGTCAAGTAGCCATTGTAAATGAAGGGAAACAGGAAGGAAAGACTAGAACACAATCTACATCAATGTGTACAGAGGAGCTCAGGAGAGAGGTACAATAAGGAGTGTCTGCAGTCATCTGTAAAACATGGAGGAGGCTCTGTCATGATTTGGGGCTGCACTTCAGCCAGTAGTGTTGGGGATCTTGTCCAAATTGATGGAATTATGACCACAGAAAAGTATCATCTAGAAAGCGTCTGATTGGCAACATGACAATGATCCTAAACACACTGCCAATGAATTAAGAGCTACGTGGATAGAAAAACACACAATGTTACACTACCAGTAATGGACTGGCCAGCTTGGGTGGCAATCCCCATTCTAGTACATCCCAAAAGTGTTGGATGGGGTTGAGGTCAGGGCTTTGTGTGGACGAGTCAAATTCTTCCACTCCAAACTCATCCAGCCATGCCTTTATGGGCCTTGCTTTGTGCACTGGGGCACAGACATGTGGGAACAGAAAAGGGCCTTCCACAAACTGTTCCCACAAAGTTGGAAGCATAGAATTTTCCAAAATGTCTCAGTAAGCTGAAGCATTAAGATTTCCCTTCACTGGAACTAAGGGAGTCCAGGCCAACCCCAGAAAAAAAAACCCATAGTATTATCCCTCCTCCACCAAACTTTCCAAAGCAAGACTCATCCATCAGACTACCAGATGGAGAAGTGTGATTTATCCCTCCTATGTTTTGCATGCAGCTGCTTGGTCATGGAAATCCATTCCATGAAGCTCTTGGTGCACAATTTTTTGTGCTGGTGTTAATGACAGAGGAGGTCTGGAACTCTGCAGTTAATGAGCCAGTAGAGTGTTTGCGACTGTCTCAGTACTTGGCAACCCAGCTCTGTAACTTTATGGAAAATGGTAATGGACTGGTGCTTATATAATGCTCTTTTACTCTGAATAGTCAAAGAGCTTTTTACTACAACCCTCATTTACACAGCAATTTATTCTGTGCTTTTAAGTATCACACACACATTCACACTCTGAAGGAGCAACTTGGGGTTCAGTATATTTCCCAAGGATGCTTCAGCATGTAGACTGGAGAAGCCAGAGATCGAATCGCCAACTCTACCTCCTGAGCCACAGCCGCCCCAGAGTTTATAACACTTGGTATTCCCAGGTGGTCTCCCATCAAAGTACTAACCCGGTCCAACCCTGCTTAGCTTCTAAGATCAGATGAGCTCAGGTGTGTTCAGGGTGGTATGTGGTATGCTACATTGTGGCTGAGTTGCTGTGGCGCAATTTCCCCCTGGTATAAATAAAGCATTCTGATTCCTAAACACTTCCACTTCACAATAATACCACTTACAGTTGATCCTGGAATATCTTGGAGAGAAGAAACTTCACCAACCGACTCGTTGCAACAGTGGAATTCTATTACAGTACCGCGCTAGAATTCAGTAAGCGCTTTAGAACGACCCATTCTTTCACAAATGTTTGCAAAGGCAATTTGATTTAATCTACCTGTGGCAATGGGACTGAATGAAACACCTGAATTCAATGGTTAAGTGGCGTGGCCCAATACTTTTGTCCATGCAGCGTAGTTTTCTCACAAATGCAGTACAGTATAAAGTTGAGAGGATATGGGCAAATGTTTTGCCACATGTTCAGACAGTGTACATGTGAACATAGTTTCGGCGCAACTGAATTCTTTGTAGCGTGGAATGTGAAGGGGCAGTTGCACGCACAGGAGGAAGCATGGGCTAGTGTGGGCCACTTTAAATAGAAAATCCAGTGGCAAGTGTTCGGACCTGCACTGAAGCCTCTCCTCCACAGACTGTCTGTGAAACCAAACCAATAGGACACCTGCTTTCAAGGGTTCCTAGCCACCAGCTGCCCTGGTCACACAGCTCCACCATGTCATCGCCCTGCAGAAGAACAAGACACGGACCAAGTCACAGTAGACTGCTTCACTGTGATGACACTAGTATGCCAACAATGTGGTGATGCATCTCCCACATCGTCCTCATTACACCGCACACAGACTTATGAGGGTTTTCAGCATAGGGCCTCACTTTATCTGTCCTGTGACCACTCCTGAATGTGTCAGTGACATCAGGGATGACTTTGCTTCATCATCCTGCACCGCGCTCATTGTCGCTCACTATCTGCTTATGAGGGGAGATCCAGTGACACCTGACCACCATTAAAACGGTGACTGTTACTATAGCAGCAACTCCACTATCGATCAATTTTTCAACAAGCTGGCCCAGTATGGAGCTAAATTTAGACTCTGAGACCAGTCTGAGTGAGAGTAAGACACAATGGTAAGCCAGCACCAAGGTACTGTATGTGCTGCAGGTAGTTCTATGGTCCTCAGTGTCAGCATCCCATCATGTGGTATATGGAGGAATACTGTGAACAGAATATACAGAAACGGCATTATGGTCCAAATTACAACCAAGTGCATGTCTTATTCATCAGTGCCTGCAGGTAAATCGTGTTTTGTGTGTGTGTGTGTGTGTGTGTGTGTGTGTGTGTGTGTGTGTGTGTGTGTGTGTGTGTTTACACCCTCAATCATTTACTTTATTACTGTCCAAAGGTGAATCGTCCTCTTCATACGACTTAAGAACAAGAGAAAGAAATAGAATGTTATTACCAAAACTTTGGGATATTGTGTAAAATATAAATAAAAACAACTCAATGATTTGCAGATCTTATAAACCAATATTTTATTTACAAAAAACATAGAAAACATGTCAAATTGTTAAAGCTGAGACATTCTACTGCTGACGGCAGCAGAGTAATATAAAAAGTTATTATATAATAAAAGTTTTGCTGTTATTGCTTGTGGCATGGATGATTTCCTGTGTTTCTTCTTGTAGCAGCAGAGCTTAATCAGTCTGTTAGAGAAGATGCTCCACTGCCTATCCAGGGAGTGGTGCAGTGGGTGGTCAGGATTATCTATCATGGATAACAGTTTGTTCAGTAACCTCCTCTCCACCATATCTTCAGAAGTATCCACTTTGGAGCCAATCACAGCCTTCCTGATTAGTTTATTCTTGTCTGTTGGTGTCACCAGCTATGATGCTGCTCCCCCAGCAGACTGAAAATTTTCTAGCATTTTGCTACACACCTCAGAGGTTCTCAGCTTCATTCTTGGACTTTCAGTTCAGCCCATTGTTGTCGCCCAGGCACTCGCACTCCATTCCCAGGCTGGACACGGGCCGTGTAACTGTCTTCTTCCTTCTAAAGTCGATCACCAGCTCTCTGGTCATGTTCAGAAGCAGATGATTTCTCCCAGACCACTCCACAAAAGTATTAGTGCATCGCACTCCTCCTGATCATCACTTATATATCCAATCACTATAGAATCATCAGAGTGTTTCTATAGGTGATTATTATTTTTGATTATGTAGCTATTTAATATACAATATGTATTCTGGTTAGCTGTGGCTCAGGATGTAGAGTGGGCTGTCCTCTAATCAGAAAGTTGGTGGTTCAAACACTGGCTCCCCCAGCCCATGTGCCAAAGCATCCTTGGGCAAGACACAACACCCCACATTGTCCCCAGTGCTTACATTTGAGTGTGTGCATGATCATTAAAGTGTTTAAATGCACAGTATAAACACTGTGTGAATGGCATGCAGTATAAAGTGATTTGAGTGCTCAGTTACACCAGAAAAGTACTGTATAAGTGCCAGTGCATTTAATGACTGTTCAGTTTAACCTCAATCTTCCTTCGGCTGCTCCCTTGCAATCACCTCAAGGGGTTGCCACAGCAGATTAATCCACATTTGTAATTTGGCAGGTTTTTTGCTGGATGCCCTTCCTGATGCATCCCTCCATGGTGAGAAGGGCTTGTTGTCCCCACCTGGAATCCAACCAGGGACCTTTTGCTTGTAGGCGAATGTGTAAACTGGTGTATTTTTGGTGAAGCTCTTCTGTTGATAAGCTTAATTCTGGAACAGGGGGTGGCAATGACTCACTGCGTTGGAGGACTCGCTTGGGAGCCGGAGGGTTGTTGAGGGCCGCCGGCTCAAGACCCGTCTGGACCTGGACCCGGTGGCCATCCAAGACCAGCTGGTTCAAGACCCTGCCCTGGATATGTGTGGAGGTGGACCAGAAGCCAGAGAGATGCCGGCTCACCCCCTGAGCATTGCCGAGGTGCCCTTAAGCAAGGCACCGATCCCCCCCACATTGCTCACTGGTGCCTGCAAAATAGCAGCCTTGTTCGCTGACCTCCCTCACTGCATGCTGCATGTATAGGGTGTGTGTATGCGATCTGTAGGAGTGTCAGTGATTTGATTTGAATTAAAAGTTGTTTGTTTGTTTGCATCCTCTGTTGCAGTTTTAAGTCATGGACTTTCTCTGAGTAGCTGAATTTTGACTTGCCCTCTTTAAAATGGTCTGTCAGAATTCTAGCATCAATGTCCATTTTTCACTCTTCATGACATTACTTTGAGTCTGTCTGAATAATTATGCATTCATCAGCAGAGCCGGCCAGTAGAGGTCAGCATCTGATCACCATAATATTACCACATACAGCGCTGCTCCTTCTTGTGTTTGCAGAGCTGCAGTTAATTTGGAATCACATGCTTTGTTTATGTTAAATTATTCATGCAAGCTTTCATTAACACCCTAAGCAAATACAAATTGCACAGCATACAGCAGAGGGAATCACAGCAGTCACACTGTGCCAAGGAATGTTTTCTTAAGAAAGTGTCTGCTTGCTGATTTGTAAACCAGCTTACTGTGTTTTATTACTGAGAATCACACATTCTCGCCAAAACCCACCAGCCGATTCTTTTTGCTTTCTGCTTACTAACTAGTTCGCAAGTGATTAGAGTACATAAAATATGAAAGGGTTTGAATTTGGAGTGTTGGGTGCCTCTGGCTGACTAGCTCATCACACTGAATCCAATGTTTAAATAAGAAGATAGTATCTAAAATTGAAGATGCTTGACTGTTTCATAACAGGTTGCAAAATCATTCTCTCTCAGTCTTCCTCTGACTCAAACACTGGCACTGTGTCAAGTTGCTTGCTCGTCTTCTGAGCATTGCCTAGTTGCTAAATCTCTTTTAAGCTGGGCAATATATGAAAAATCAAAGCAACTCTGAACCCAGGCTTTTAAAAGTTTAGATTTTTGTTCCTTGTTGGGGAAAATTTCTGGGTTGGGGGAAAAAACAAGTGGAAAAAAAACTCCCCAGTTTGTGTTTCTTTGGGGAATGGTTCATCTGAAGCTGTCGACAAGGTCCATACAAGTCTCCTGCTACCACTGAGCATACAGACTGTCTTTCATGCTGTGGTGGTTTGGGACCAGAGAGGAAGGGCCAGCAGAGAGGAATCCGTCTAGCTGAGCACAGTGTGTACACTGCATGTATTTTTGTAGACATCGCTGTAGACTTCACTTAATCTAAAAGTACATCAAAGCATCCTATGCTCCTCTTCTCCAGCTAAATCCTTCTCTGGTCCTTATTACCAAAGTGCTCATAAATGCCTTTGGGGAGTTGAAAAGAGGAAAAAACACAAATAAAAAACAAACATGTTTGCTTTTATCTTTCAAATAACTATTTATGCTGGTACAAATGAGCATTCTGAGAGGGGATCTCATTGTATCACAGTGAGTGGAGATGTAAAGATTCATGCTGACTGAAGGGAACAAAAGGAACCATACAGCAGAGTAAATTGTCTCGGTGAGGTTTGCCAGGATGTCATCATCACTTGGAGATTAAAAGTGGGCTGCCAATCTTTAAAATGAAGCTTTTTGATTCATCAAGTGGTTTCAAAAAGTGCCAACGAACACGAGATTAACAAATGGCTTGCACCACTCTGTTTTTGATTTATTTTTGATGGCTCTGATGTGAGCATGGAAGTGAAGGGACTGGTTGTATACTCCAGTGGCACGCAGTGGGCTGGGGCCGGAGAGTAAACAGCCTCTCAGCGGCACAGGAGTCTTTCCATCAGGATAGAGAGTGTAACCCCATGGAGATCCTAGAGAGTTCTAAAGCCAGAGATAGTGAATAATAGAACAAAGTGAGGACGAGTCTTCTGAGGTTCCACTTCTCTTTCACATCCCTCCATCGCAGAGTGTGGGGATGTGTTTATGTGCGAGAGAGAAAGATGGTGAAAGCAAAGATAGTTGCAACTTTTCCATCCATCCTCACTAAACTATGATGAAAACTAATGTTACCTGACATGTTGTTTTTTCAGTGCATCAACAAAGCTCTGTTCAGAAAACTGTGATTGTAAACCGACACAGTGACATCCATACAGAATGACAGAAAGCCCACATGCATATGACAGCATCCAGACCTGATCTCATGGGACTGTGGGCCCCTTCTCCATGTTTTTTTCTCTTTTTGCTTATGAAAAATTCACCCCCCAACACACACATCTCTGTATGTCTCCAGCACCAAGACCTGACACGCGGTAAACGGAGAAATATTCAAAGGCAGGCCTGGGCTGGCTGTCTCCCACAGGGGTCTTCTTTTTACCCCCTCACCACTGCTGAGAAATCAAAACTCTTTGGACGTCACACAGGCCGATTGAAGTTTGGTGCCTGCTCTTGAGTGGTCCCTTGCCCGTCGATGGCAGGCTTCATTAGAGCTGTCAGTCAGACCCTAGCGACAGGGCAGCGCCGCAGGGCACCCTCAGGGCCCAATCAATGTTGGGGTCCCCAGGAAAGGGCCATCAAAAAACCCTGTAAGACGATGCTGTAACCCTGCATCGTCAAGATTCATGCTCATCCCCCACTGATCACATGATTAATAGTTCAGCTCCACACTTTCAGCTCTCTGTTTTTGAACTCGATGCAAAGCTATGGTCTTGTATTTTTAATCACTGACTTCCCATTGGCTTGGGTATGGAAATGAGCACCCTGGAAGTCTATATAGGAACGGTCTTATTGAAACTCTAATGATGAAGTAGACTGAAACTTCTCTCACAAACAGCTCCCCAGTAGTGGCAGTGGGAAACTGGAGCCAGTTGTTATTTTTTGCATCACTCCAGCCTGCGTTTTTTCCCAGTGTCTTGCAATTACAATGAGTCACATGATGCAATAAAAATAAATGAGCCAGTGGGTGCTTCTCTGTCCAACAATCTCAAATCCTGAAACAATGAGATATCCACGAAATCACCGTACACAATTCAAATACAGGAGCAAACAAAACCCAAACAAAACAAAGCAAACGTCTTTGAAGAGTGAAAAACTCCAACTGCCTGAGTTCCTTTCAACAATATACAGAGTGCAATATTCTCAGTACCAGTATGTTATTCAGAGCGTTCCTCCAAATATTTGGAGAGAAGGAGGAGAGATGAAACAGGGATAGAACAATGGGACTTTGGCTGTGTTATGGCGTTCGTGCACCTCGCCCCGCCAGCCCTTTGTAGTGTGTGTTGTGCAGTGTCCGTGTCCCCAGTTGGTCTCCTGCTTGTTCTGAGTCCAGGTGGAGTCTCATTCCCCCCATGGCCACCCCCACCCCCCAATCTGCCTATCACACACACACCTGCTTCATCACTGGCACACACACACACACCTTTTTGTTTCTGTGCATGCAAATGGAGATTGATGGTTTGATTACTATTTTGCATTTTCAGCATTTTTTTTTTTTGTTGAAAACTACTTCTTAAATATAATTCTTTGACGAGAAGTGTGCTTGTAATCCAAATCTGACTTTACCCATAAAATAATTTACCCCTCCATAATGTTAAAACACTGAAATATTCCCTTTGATCTGTTTGGTTCAATTTAACAGAAGGTATTTTGAGGATAAAAAAATGTCTTTTTTTTTTTTAAAAAGAACATGAATCAAATCATGATTTTAAAAAAACTGAACTGTAACTAACATACACAAATTATATATACATATTGATTAAATACATATATTATTGATCATAAACAAGATTGATGATCTCAGTGAAGTGCAGTAGTCAGATGAAGAAAGATAAAGGGTGATGCTAAATTACTCAGGCTCTCTTCTAATGGAAATGAGTAAAATATTCTCTCTGGGCCGTAACAGTGATCAACACCAAAAGTTGGTCAGAAAGTTTTCCCTCATTTTAAATGCATTTCATATTTAAAAAGTCTTCCTTAAAATGACCCAAAAACAACATTTTAAAGTGCTAAGATATCAGTTTCATTTTATCTCACGCTTATATCAAATCCATGAGATAAAACCAATCGCTGCATGTTTCTGCCTTTTCCCTCAGCGTGCAGTACCCAAACAGGCCACTGGATGTTGCTGAGATTTATGCTGCACAAAAATGAAGTTGTTGAGTCTGGAACAAAGAAAATAAAGTAATGATTTCTCTGTCAGATATTTGGCTTTGGGTACTAAGCGCTCCTCGTGTTTTTAGTAAAAGGAGATCATTAGCAAGTAGCAGGACTGTAGACACCTTTTTATCCAACAATCAAAGACAAATAACAACAAAAATGAGGCCTGACCTATATTCACTCTGCAGCAGAATCCCAAAGGGATGACAGGTACTGGGGCATCATGCACCCTCCTGGCAAATATGCTCCTTGCAGGATGCGAAAAGTGTTTAGACTTGCAGCTAAAATAAATATAATCTTCCTCAGATCTCTCTCTCTCTCTCTTACATATACTACCATGTGATCAATAAATTAAGCAATTCACCAGTGAAGCTTATTTTAGCTCCCTGACTCTTACCCTCTCCCTGTGGGGGGTAGTTGTGGGGGTATATATGGTCAGTGTATAGAAGGCTGTGTCTGGTGGAGGTAATCCTTGGTGATCTGCCCTAATCTGTCACAGATATGCAGCTGAAGTGCAAAGAAGCTGCTAGAGGAGAGAAGGGGGGATGAGAGTGAGAAGGGGGGGAAACTGGATTATGGCAGTACGTCTGCATTAACTCACTGGCCTTATCTTTTAAATGCTTGGCGAAAAACAGCTTTGGCATGTACATGGGGAATAGTGCAGCATACAAGCTCAGGATGCATGTGTGTGAGACATGAGTCTCGTGAGTCATGTGAGATGAGCTTATTCATGCCAGCCAAACAGGCCTGAGAAATAAGTGTCCCTATTAGAGAGGCACCCTGTACCACCTTATGCAAGCTCAACCTTCCCAGGTGACCGAAAGCATAGCAGGAGTATTAGGGCCACATTAGACATTTTTTTAGAAAAAGAAGGATTTAAAAAAAAAGGTTTTTTCCATTTTGAGACTAAAGCAGAAACTTCAAGAAAAAAGTAGAAATGGTTTTTGAGAAGAAAAGTCAAAATGCGGAGAATAAAGTTGACATTATTAGTGCATGACTGCTGGACCCTCTACAAAAGGCCCTGGCTAGATGATTTCATGAAATTGTACTTCAGATTCAGTTTTAGCAACAAGGAAATTATCTGAAACAATAAACATTAAAAAACAGTGTGGTTATAAATATTAGGACTTTGAAGAGATAGTGCAGAAAACTGCATCTGTTTCAAACAAAAACTCACATTAACTTGGAGGAGTTGGCTGCATTTGTGCTAAATGAAATAACTGATAATGCACAGATATAAGGATGTTGATGGTTCATGCAATATAGAGAATGTATGTTGTATTGCAAGACACAATAAGACAGCTGGACAAGTTGTTTGACGCTGAATGTGTGAAGCTCAGGTGTGGTCACCATCTCAGAGACAGGCATTATTGCAGCAAAGGTCCTAATGCCTCATGGCACATGGATTCCTATAATAAATGGATGCCATCAGTGTCTCGAAATAGTACTTCAATTTTGTTCCCCAAATAGTATTTAGACTTTTGTCTTGAAATTCTGACTTTATTCTTAAAATGCAAAACATTTTAAAAAATCCTTTAAATTTTTTTCTTTAAAGTGGCCCTAATCCTCCTTTGTAATTCCCAGATGGTTAGGCTCAGCCAGGCAAACTTATCAGATCTCTCTTTGTCCCCGTATCAGAGAATTACATGCTTTTGGACAAAATTCTTCCTGCTGAAATCACATGCAATTATGTTTTACATGGTTATGTTGATGAAACTGTCTCACATGGTGGGTCACGCCCTGTTTTGGAGTCTGATTCACCCAGCAGCTCAGGAACACACACATGGTTTGCAATCATACACAAAAACAACTGCTATAAAACTGATATTTTGATTGATACTGTCGCTGCAACTCTCCGTAAAACAAACAGTCAGAGAGATGGAAGAACACGCAGTCCTGCGCTTGTGCAGTCCCTCGTCTCGAGTCATGGGAGGGTCACCCCTTTGGCCCTGAGAGAGAGACTGTGTGGATGCTCTCATGTTTATGTTTGGGAGATTAGCAATGATGAAAGAATGCCTTTTCATGTCTGGACTAGAGGGGCCTCTGTTCAATGCCCCACCCTTTCACCATATGCACGCACACACACGCTCCCTCTCAGGCACTCTTGTATTTGTGTGTCACGCAGACCTATAACTTCATCAATCCTTACATTGTAGTCTATGGCCACCTTACATCAACCACATCCATATATTTGCAAGACAGCCTGTAAAAATTCATGCCCAGCGCTGATTCAGTCATCTCGCCACAATTTCTGTACTGACACTTCACCCTCATCTATCCTCTTCCCTCTCATCTTCCCTTAATCATTAAACCCAAGTGAAAGAGCCTCATTGTTCTTCTCTGTCTGTTTATAGTTGCTCAGTCTTTTCTCTAAGATTTTCTTCCTCCAGTCTTCTTGTTCTTTCTTGCAGCCATATGCCTGGCCCTGTTTAGAGTTTCTTCATCTCATCGCCTTGTGGTGTCATGGATTATTATGTCACTTACTCACTTTTGGGGGTTCCCATGCCCATGTCAGGAGACGGGTCCAGTACCCTCAATCTTCCTTGTCATTATCTCTCCCTGCCAAACCAAACATAAAAACTTATTAGGTCTAAAGTTGTCAGTCTCTTTTTTTGTTGGTTGTGGATTTGGATTGGGGAATCTCTGAGTTTGCGGAGACTACATGCTCAAATAATTTGTTCCCCATTAGTTGTAATATAAATCAGGTTTTTCCAAGTGAAACATGGTTACGAATGCGTGAAGCACTCACTGAATGTAGGCCTCTTCCATCTAAAGACTATTTGGTCAACAGTCCCATGATCTCATGATTCTTTCTTGAACTATTCCATTGTCTGAAGTGCATCAGTCACAGGTTTGTTTGACCAGGTATTACAGGCTCTATTGTATAACTTTTCTCCTTTATGCAAAGCTGATTCTGTTTTCATTGGCTCCATTTCAAGTTCTTACATGGTAGTTTCACTCACTGCAGAGATTCATGCTTGTCTTTAAACTGAGTAAAGACTTTGATATTCCCCGGTTTTATTACCCAGCGTGGTGGCTGTATCCAGATACCGCCTTTGTTGTCTTGGAAAGTAAACCATTCATTCGTCAAATGGCTCGAGCCACAGATGTAATTGAAGTTTTTAGAATGATCTGTGATTGTGGGGGGCCCTGGCTGTTGAGAGGCAAACTCCCTGAGGTCTTACCTACCAAACAGTGGAAAACACCTTTTCAGGTGAAGTCATTAGAGGGTAGTTTTGCGGTAGCAAACTGAGGATATGGGAAATAGAAGGGTTCTGTTAGAACACACTGGAAACTGCTTAATTAAACATAGATCCAGATGATAGTCATTATCTCCTGATTGGCTTGATAATGTGTTAGCACTTGGAGTGAGCGTCTTATTCATGACACAAAGAATGCAAGAGTGAACAGAAGGAAAAGACAGGAAAAAAAGATGAAACGCTGTTGTAAAAGCCACCTTAAAGAGCAGTAAACCTGGAGGCAGTGGCCTGGCTGCCAGTTTGCAACACGATACAGTCTCTGTGACAGCTGCTGATGCTGCTTGATGTGTAGACTGAGGTTATGGAACCAGTCAGAAGCTATGGCTGGTGGTGTGCATAATTTTGTGTGTATGTGTTTTGGCGGTGTGGGGTCGTGGTTGGCATGCTTATCCCAAAATGCCACAAGGCAAATGATACACCATCCTCCATTTTTAGAATTGTTACTTGCAGATTAAGTTGCACCCCAGTGAGACGTCTTGTTTGTTGTCCCCGCTGTCAATCACTGTCATGGCACTTGTAGTTAATGAAACAGGAATGTGATGTCACGGGGAGCTGACCCATGTCAGCATACCGTTAATGCAGATCATTAACACTGCATGCACCAGGCTGCTGGCAGGGGCATCTCAGGCGTACATTTTCTGTCTGAGGCATAAAGCAAAGGAAACAACATACTGTCTCAATCAGTATTCTCGTGAAACTTGTATAAGCAGTCCAATAAACATTCTGGACATATTACACACTATAGGCCTCAATAAAAAACCTATTTATTGATCAAAGCTACAGTCTGAGGAGCCAGGCCATATGCAGGGCTGGGTATGTGTTTGGACAGTATGGCAGTTTGTTGATGTACATGTGTAGTATTTGCTGTACACGAGAAGCAGATGGCACTACTGTTGACCCCTTCGTGTGTCTTCCTGTCCCCTAGCTGAACCGCAGCATGAGGGGGCCCTTATCTGGTCAAACTGGGCGGTGGGGAGGGGAAGGCTTTGAAGGCACGCTTGTGTGGCGATGTAATCAGGCAGACTGCTGTAGGGCCGCAAACACCACCCCCACCACTGCTGCCCAAGACCCTTCTTCAGCCTTTTGCTTTTTAAACCTTATAGAGTGATGCTCACAGTGAGCGCCAAGGCTCCTTGGGTGTTGTTTGAGCAGTTGAGGCTCAGGACAAGCCTTGGGAATTATGAGGATGGTATCACGTAGAGCTTTCACTGCTTTCCAATCATAAGTACCATCTCTCAGAGAATCTTTAAGTGATAAAACACTTACAGAAACCCAGAGGGATTTGTGACAAATTTTCCACCCTGGACAGAAAAATAAATAGAGATTATCTATAGAGACAATGTGATCCCAGTGGTCCCCTTTATGCTACCATCTGCACGAGGACACAGATAAAGCATCTCAGATACAGACTAAAAAACTAAGGCTTCTGAGATGAGAAACATGTACTGTAAAGCTGTTACATTTACATTATAGGTCCTCAACAAAGCTTTGGAAGATTCCATTAATGTTTCTGCCAGCTGTCAAAAACTGTGTGGGTGTGTCTCCAAGTCAAGCGATTTCACTGATGTTGTTTCATATAATGTTGATTTATTTTGATGGATACAGTGGGAAAACAGTCTTCTTATAGCTGTCAATCTGGTTAAATGACTCTTGGGACAAAGAGAGGTACTACTTTCAGTTCCCTTATAAGAACATTTGCATGTTAGCAAAAACGTGTGCCAGCTCTCCCAGATTTTTCCAATTATTTCTCATGATATAAAAGACATAATTTCATCTAGCTAACCACTTCGATGCTTTCATCTTCCACTAATATGTTCCACACTAGCATTGTAACAACACTCCACCACTCACAGATATTGATTTGGATTAGGCTCTGTCACGTTCGGGGATTGCGTAAATGAGGCTTCTTTTTTCTCCCCTCACTCATTTTCGTTCCCCCTCTCCCTGTCACATCTCCATGCTGCCTCCTCACAGGCCCTTTGATGTGCCTGCTTTAATTTGGAGCTTAATGGAATCTGTGGCACTGCTGTGCCTATCGGTGGCAGGATCACAGATCCCATGGTTCATTGCGGCATGCCTCCATACTGGTGAGTGGGTGTCAAGATAGCCGTGAAACAATGGAGGAGGGCCTCTGGCCCTAGGAGACGAACTGCATTTCCAATGCAGATCTCAGAGCATCGGAAGTGCCAGTTGTGATATTGCCAGTGAGCTTAACTGGAGGAAGTGTGTAGCTCTCTGTTACAAACTGTTGCCTAATTAGAGCATAAAGCATGGAGCTATTGTATTTACACTGTCATTTCTGAAGTATAAATAAAAATGAACATACAGCCGCCATAATAGTTAGGTGTGAACGTGAAAACAGTGATTCGGTGGCCTCTTGGTGATTTGTTATCCAGGTTGTGGATATGGATTGTGTGGGATTTCACTGGTCCTGATGCTCACCATGTTATTGTGGATCATGTACATTACATTTAATTCTCACCAGGTGTTTCTTTTGCTGATTTTTTTTTTTTCCAAATGTAAGTCTAAGTAATAATTTAGACCATCAGGTTTGCACTTCTCAGAGCCCAGCAGTGTGACTGAACCTAGAAGAGATGTCAGGGATTTCACACACTTCAGTCCAGACTACAACTTTCAATCCATGGGGGTTATAAATCAAAGCAGGTGGTTTCCTCCCCCCCCAAAAAAGCTCTCCACAGGAAAGAGTGCTTGGGGCAGTGGCCTATGAGCGAGTGGTGATAAAAGTACGGCCATAAATCAATTTTTCATCCCTATCAAAGGCATATTTCAGTCTCTGTGTGTACCATTTAACTAGCATGCTAGTAAAAAAAAAGACAGAAAGAGAAGTAACTTCCATCTGTGTATGGAAAGACGACAGGATCTGTGATCTAAGGCCTGATGAGAATACGCCCTCAGCCATGCATTTGTACAGCATTCAAAGACCTGGAAGTCATGTTCAGGCAGTATGCTAGCAGGGGGAAATCCCCCAATGCAGGGGCCTTTATCTCTCCTCACACACTCAGCTTAATGAACTCTGCTGCATGTAATGGCAAATACAGGACCTGTGTTCGAGGTGTTTTTCCTCTAACTTTCATCCATGTTTGTATTTGACGTAAGTCTGCCAGACCTTTATATTGCAGGGAGAGTTGTTTATGGCTTTGTGGTGCTGCCTTGTGAAAGTGGATGCATTGCTCTCTTCCTTAATACAGTGTAATCTGCATCACACAGAGGAAAAGAGCAATACAAAAATAAAGAATAAAAAGATTTTGGCTGGGATGAAGTTTATTAAGCTGTAGTAATGTGTAGTGGTTTACACATTTGCCTTACAAGCGAAAGGTCCCTGGTTCAATTCCAGATGGGGGCACAAGCCTCTGTGACCATGCAAGGTTGCATCAGGAAGGGCATCTGGCATAAAACCTCTGTCAAAATATCAATGTGGATTAATCCGCTGAGACAACCCCTTGGGGAGAATACAAGGGAGCAGCCGAAGGTACATTTTTTAATGTATATTTGATATATTAACTGCCAAATGTTTCTTGACTATTCTTCCCCCAGGAATGGACGCAGTGACGAAAAACTCACTTTGAGTCTCAAAACATTAATTTCATAAAATGGTTTGCTCAAAATAAGAGACGTGTATGCTGACAATCTCTGAAATGTTAGTGCAGCCTCGTTTTGAGTGTCGACGAATCAAAAATATGACCGAACACAACAATAAGAAATGCGGCGTGTTTGACTGGTGGTGTGTAATTGACTTTCCTTGTGCACAGAAATTTGATCTTGCCAAACATTTGAGAGATTTCCATGCATGCACATTTCATATTTTGAATGAGCTTTGGTCAAGAAATTAAATATTCCTTAACAGTCAAACCAATTAATTCTCTGAAACAGCCTCCATTCCTGTGGGGTTCTGATTAAAACATTCTACTGAAGCTGATTTGAAAACAAAGTATTTTTACCAGTTCCTGCATTTATTTGATGTCTGACAACTTTTCATACAAAGACATATATTACATCTGACTTCAATGGAGTTCAAAGTAAAATATGTGCTTTTTTTTTGCTTACAGTGGTTTGAATACTCCTCATGCAGATCAAAAAAAAAAAAGTTAAATCTTAACTTTGGTCAAACTCAAATTCCAATACACCCGCCGGCATGTAAACAAGATTTGCTTTATTTACCTAATATGGTACATCAAGTTAGAAATCAGCCACTCCGAACCAACTGCTGTTGGTAAAGTGAACTCTCGTTTCCTGTCATCCCTCTCATGTCTCACTGAATGAAAGATGAGAATATTTAAGAGCCATGAAGATAAAGGCACATGGGCAAATTTCTAATACCATGAAGCAGTTTACTGGCTGTCGGACCATGTTCTCTGGGGGCTTTGATGTACCGACAGACAAACCTTTATGGTTGCTGGTGGACACACCACCTTAGTCAGCCACTGCTTCCAAACTGTGCGCTGAACTGTTTGCACTCTTGCTTATAAAATCGATGTGTGTAACGAACCCAACAATGAAACTGTTTTAGCTGAGCTGTCTGAGCTGTCTGTTCCATTCAAATTTGACAGATGAGGAGGTTGTGGAGCTGCTGCTTTGGCTCTCTTGGCCCTACCTGTGCAGGAGAAGCCTCTCCCTCTGATGTCTGTCTGTAAATTGACTTGCCTTTTCAGGCTTTGACCCTGATGTCTGATGTAAGACCCAGACACCCACACATCAAAGGGAGCTTGGGGTGGAGGGGTAGGTGGGAGAATGGATTTCTATTTTGGAAGAAATATTGACTTTAGGCACTGAAGTGATGAAGCATCCAGTTTTTCGTATCCTATGTGAGGTTACAGAATCTAAAAATTGATTTTTTTCCCTTTTAAATCAAACTATTATAAACTATCATGGAGTAGGTGCAGCGTTGATGGATTGAATCAGTTTGGCATTGTTTTGCTAAAATTTGTCTTAATCTTCCCAGAAGTCTATGCTCCCATTGACTTTATCTGCTCCAACAAAAAAGTCCACTCTCTTAAGGTGAGATGGATGTGAAAGATGTTGTGGATTATTATGTAAGTTTGTTTAAGTATATGAGCAATTCAGAACATTAAATGTGCAATTATCTGTCACTAGATGATGTCTTTAAATTTGTCAGCCCAAAATTATAGCTCAATCAAGAACTGAGCAAATATTCAAAAATAAGATGAAGACTCTTTTCATCAGAGAGGGTGATGCATTGTTTACTACATTAGGAATGCAAAAAAGTAATCCATACAAATACTAAATAATAACTAGCTCTCCCTGGTCACAGCGTGTCCACTAAATGCATATCCCTGAAAAGCCTAAGTTTCTTCATGAAACCTGACCTGACCTGACCCCCACTTAAAGTGATGTGATGTTAGATGTCACAGTCAATTTTTTTTTGTTTTCTTTTATTTAATGCAAATTGGATGATTGAGAACTGATGAATGCAGCAGCAAAGTTGATTCCATATTATCCCTAATTTTTTACTGATTTCAGCCACAGCAACAGCAGATGATAATGACAGTAGATACAGCATAAAAGTGTATGATCCCACGATCAATTTGATTTTTGTTTCATGCAGATCCGACAAATAGTTACAGAGATATTGCGAAAAATGTAAATTTTTTATGGGTGACACCACCTAGTGGCAAATGTGTATTTTCAAAATGTCTGAAAATCAAATCAGTGAAAGATCTAACGGAGGTCTATCACAGTTCTAAAATTCAAAATTCTGCGTCTAATAGATTTTGCATTGTTTTCCTCACACAAAGGATTTGCAGTGGCAGAAGCACCAGTGGTGGCATGGTGTTGCCGTGAAAGATCCCATGAACAATGTGGTTTTTGTTTCAAGCAGATCGGACAAATTGTCACAGAGAAATGGCTAAAATGTTTTTTTTTTCTTTTCTTTTTTACAGATTTCAGTGGCAGCACCAGCACAAAAGCTGTGTCAGCAAATATGACATGGTATCATGATGAATGTTTATTATCGGATAAATCAGATGAATAGTCACAGAAACATGGCTAAAATAAAAAAAAGAAAGACAAATGTTTACAGGTAACCCCATCTAGTGGCAGACCCAGATTTTTAAAATATCATAATCTTTAATTGTTCATGCCAAGAAAGAGCACAGATGCAATGTTTGCTTTGAGAATGCTGATGGAGAAGTATAGAGAAGAAGAGAAGGAGCTGCACTGTCTTTGTGGATTTCGAGAAAGCATATGATAGGGTACCAAGAGAGGAACTGTGGTATTGTATGAGGAACTCAGGAGTGACAAAGAAGTATGTGAAGGTGGTGCAGGACATGCATGAGGACAGTGAAACAGTGGTGAGGTGTGCAGTGGGAGTGACAGATGGGTTCAAGGTGGGGGTGGAATTACATCAGGGATCAGCTCTGAGCCCATTCTGTTATATAAATAGTGATGGACAGGTTGACAGATGAGGTCAGGCTGGAGTCTGGACTATGATGTTCACAGACGACATTGTGATCTGTAGTTAGAGTAGGGAGGAGGTGGAAGAAAGCCTGGAGAGGTGGAGGTATGCACTGGAGAGAAGAGGAATGAAAATCAGTAGAAGCAAGACAGAGCACAAGAGAGGTGAAGAAGAGAGTGCAGGCAGGGTGGAGTGGGTGGAGACGAGTGTCAGGGGTACTTTGTGACAGAAAGATAGCAGCAAAAAT
>VUQH01034924.1:3990-14197 GCA_015106775.1 Etroplus canarensis
GTAATCCTTTCTGTTGTCTCTGTTTAATTTCATACCAGCATTGTTTTTTTCTTTTGCCCTATAATATTGATTCCAGTCAATTCAATGAAGCCATTATTGGCTTCCAGACAGAACAACTTACCGCTGGCATGCTTGCAATGTAACATTGCCAATAATGTGACATGAGCTGACAGATAATATACTACAAATTCTTGTACTTTTGTCCCTTTGGCTCCTTTTACTCTCAGTTAGTGTTCAAATTGTAAGGCCTTAATAACATATATAATAAAATAATATCTATGAGTGCTGTATAGTAGCATTATGTAGCACCTGTGAAAGTTTCTTCCTCCTTCCTTCCATCTGCCTTCCTGGAGATGTAGCTACTTGATGTAAACAATTTAAGTACATTCATTGAAACAAATCTAAATCTATTAGCTCTGACCCACTGCGAAGGTTGGTCACATTAGGGTTCATTCTGTTGTTTTGTTATCTTGGTTGCATCACAGTACTATGACATTATATATTTCTTGTCATATGCCAATATGAGGCTCACTTTACTCTCCTTATATAATGCATCTTTTGCAGTCCAGCTGTGTCTGTCACTCCTTAAGAGAACTGCCCTGGAAAATTAACAGACAGTAACATGAGAATGTGCTGGATGCTGAACGTCCAACACTGAACGCCTGTGCCACATTTTCATGGTGAATCATTCTGAAGTGCAGTGGATGGCTTACAATGAGCACGGTGAATTATGCACATTATACCAGTAAGCTTCTGTAGAATGCAGCTGAGCTGTCTGGAAGCTTTTCCATAAGAATATCAATCAGAGTAGCTACAATATGACGACAAGTCCAGCTAAAGCAACATGGTGGAGAGGATTCAAGAGTTGAATGATTTCACGGGACATAGTGGGAAAGTTGCTTTGCACACTTTGCTTGAATATATCTTCCAAAGCAGTTATTTATTTATATTTATTGGTGACTATGTAATGTATAGAGGAAATGTGTAATTTCTTATGAGAAAATACATAATTATTTAAGAGTATTTCATCACTTGATTTCAGTAATACTGAAAATAGATTTTTTTATGAATAATTACACAGACCACTTACACTGTGGAGCTTTGCCGGTCTTTCTTGTCAGGCACCATGTCAAAAATCCACAGGCAACATCTCAATAACATCTCTGTCCCATTAGCACTGTCAAGCATGTATGCACCCTTTAGAAATTCTGTAGCTTCATTTTTCATTTAAGCCAGATGTACACAGTGCAGGTAAGGACATAAACAAACAGAGACATAAACACAGAGTTTTCTTTTGGGGTCACTTTCCTCATGTTTATTTCTCTTTTTCTTGCTTTTGCATGTTTTTTTTCTTTACTTCATCTTACCCCCATACTCCCTGATCCCTTTCTAGCCACATCAAGCAGAATTCCTGAAGAGGAAAAAAGTGAGTGGGAGAGAAAGAGGAAAACCAAGGAAATGGACAGCAATTATGATCAGAACGTGAAAAAACAATGACATAAACAAAAAGCCGCAGAAAGCATGAAAAGTTGTTAGCAGTTTCTTTTAGAAAATAATATAGCATTGTTTGGATGTGGGCAAAGCAGGATTTCTCTGTCAACATCACATGGAGAATTATGGTATCAGCCAAACCCAAGAGGAAATGAGAAAAGACAAGGGTACAAACACACATTAGCATGTTTATTTGTCAGAAGAAGAAAAAGTACAGTTTCAGGATTGTGTATAGGCTTCTGCTTGTTGTTCAGCAAATCTGGCATTGCAAATTAGTCTTAGCTTATATCTATGCATATTTCAGTACATTACTATGTGCTGGAATGAATGCTTGTTGGGTCAACACAATTACATCAGTAGCTTTAAACTCATTTCACACCACACTGTTATTTCCTGGGGGACCACAAGTAATTTGTAATAACTGCAGAGGTCATCTGTAATCTTAATCCTGCGTAAATCTGTCATGTTCAGATTTATTAAATTATTTTCTTAAAATTCACCTGCTATATTTTAACAATATTACTCTCATACAGCTCTGCTGTCTGCATTTGTCTTACAAGTGAAAGATCTCTGGTTTGGTTCCAGGTGGGGACACAAGCTCGTCCCACCATGGAGGGTTGTGTCAAGAAGGGTATCTGGTGTACAACCTCTGCCAAATTACTTAGGTGGTTTAATCTGCTGCGGTGATCCCTTGGGGAAAACCCAAGGGAGCAGCTGAAGGTGTGTGTATTCTCATGTAGCTCTGCATTTAACTGATTGTGGCCTTTTATTTTTCTCTGTACATTTTTTGGCTCCTTTCCCCACAGCAATTAGGGAGGCTGCATTGGCAATCACACACTGATGCTTGGACAGCATTTTTGGTAGGAGGCTTATGTCACTACACAGCTCGGAGGCAAATTCTTAAAAAGAGCAATCTCAGATGTATCAGAAGGAAAATGTGTTACTACTTTAAAATTTAAACATCCTCCCATAGTTTTTCTTTTAGTTGTAAACATAAATATTTAAATGCTTCTTTCCATTTTACCCAGTTTGATCTTTTAGAAACCAAGAAAGCTAATTCCCATTTCTCTCAGTACAGGCTGCTGCCAGTCTCTATAATTCAGAGCATGTCATTGCCTGGATTACTTTCTAGCCGTCTCGAACAACACCTGCTAGACCAGACACACTCTGCAGTGGTGGATGTTAATATCCCATATCAAGACTGTGACTCAAAAGAACTTGAAAATTACACCATAGTGTTGTCCTTAACCCACCTTGCAGTAATCAGACAATCCTCATCCATCAGCCTGCTCACCAGCAAAGCGTCCACATCGAGAATACTTAAAAAACTCTGTGAGGCTTCTTCTTAGCTTAATAGCATTCACAGTATGGCCAAGGTGTTAGACTGAGGGCTGATGGGAGAGCAGCACTGCCTTCTGAAATGAGATTAAATAGGTTTTTATATATCTATGTTAAAACCATGGTTTTCAGATGTAGAAGGAGTTGAAGAGCTTCACGCATTAGAAACTGAAGTCAGCTTGTGTCTGGATGGATGTTTTATCAAGTATAAGTAAGGACTGGTTCTGGTGAAGCACATTTCGTGAAGGAAAGAAACCCTCTCAGGTTTCAGCTGTCCACCAGCAGCCCTCAGTCGCTTGAGGGAGTGAACGTGAGGAGAAGGCCAAAATGTGAGCCACCCTCACACATTGAGTCCACATGAGAGCTGGGAGGTTAATCCTGTTTCAAGCAAGCTAGATTTAACCCTTGTCAACCCCACCACCAGCACTGCTGACTCCACCACCCAAAAAGATAAATCAGGACTTTTTAAATATACACATGTGAACATCTGTGCAAAAAACTATTAATTTACAAGGCAACACATATGCACACACAAGGTCCACACATAGCAAAGAGGACTCGATTATGTTGTTTGTTTGGTGGTATCATTTAAGTGGCTGTGTTGGTGGTCAAGCAACGATGCTGACAGCTGAAAGCCTGTTGTTCCATTAAATCATACCTCAGTGTTTAATGATGACTAATACGCTTAACACACAAATACTCACAGAACAGGTGATATGCAACCTCACATGGAAAAATATATTATTACATTTCTGTCATGCATGTCAGCAAACTTGCTTGCCTACACACATGCTTACATGACTAGGCTGGTATTCTGGCCTTCCTCATAGCCCACAATGCCATAGTGTTAGCTCATGCCTCCCCCCAAGTTACTCCATACCTCATAACTGCTTAATTGAGGGATTGACTTCCCCCCCCAAAAAATATAAAGATGCTTTATTTAGTTATGTTAATGGAAGGCCTCTCCTCATCTAACTTTAATACAATTTCTGGTAAATTTCAAGCATGTCAGTAGGTCTTCTCTTTTAACATAATGAAACATTCATTTTCACAATTCCATCTCTGATTCAAACATGTGAAAGGATTAAATGAAAAGCGACTTTGAGTTTGCTGACCTTGTATATTTCTCTCCAAAGGTGTTATTGAAAGAAGTCTACCTAAAAATGTGAATATGATAAACAAAAGGGACTTTCTGCATTTCTAGCATTCATCCCCATCTCTCACTGGGCTGCATGCCTCCATTAAGTACACTTACTTAACCTTACCTGATCCTAAAGAAGAATTGTAAATTTTTTTTTTTTTTTGGTTTCTTTATGGAGCAAACACTGGGCTAGTGCTAAGTTGTGAATAAGTTTGTCTGAAAGAGGATAATCAAAAGTCAGTTTGCATGTATCAGAATGCAAACTGAAGTTGCTTTGCAAGATATTTTGCTTACTGAAGAGTGTTTCACTCATCAGATGTTCCTCCTGTATGCACACAAAAGATTGCTTGAATTTCAGATGACTTTGTGGTTGGTAAATGAGTTTTGAAAAGATTGGCAATGCATTGCGTGCATCAAATTCACTTCTATTCAAACTAACAAAAGGTGTTTCTTCTAATATCTTAGACTTTCAAAATTGTAAGTCTTTCCTGGAGATAATGCAAATTTGTATAAAAGGTAACAAATCAGTTAATAGCTCCTTGATGAAATGTCCTAAATGTATTGTTTCAAAAGCTGTCAACCCAAAAGTAGCCCCCACATGTGGTCTGACTGCATACATAGCTAATTAACACTTGTTCAGTTTTTGCTAACCATTATTACACAGCACCTTCATAATTTTATATTCTGTTCTTCCTTTGTGAGTTTTTGTTTCTCAGCCACTGCAATGACGAAATGTGTTTTGTAACTATAAATTATATCTAAATATAAGTTTATGCATCCATTAAATACAATTAACTACTTGGAAAAAAAGGAGAATACTATACTTCTCTTACATGTCTCCCTTCTCCCAATAAAATAATGCACATCCTGGCATGTACTGTCATCTGTCATGTCAAATAATTACAAAAACAATAAGCTGCAAAGAAGTACACTGAGAGACACCTGTTTTCTGGGAAAATGGTGCAAAGGATAACCTGTGTATGGTTAGGTTTATGGTCTAGTTCTATTTTTTTAAGTTTGGGCAAGTTTACAATTGGATTTCTGTAATTGGGAAAAAAGAGACTTAAACAAATTTTGGACATTTGTAAAAACACCATCCCAATACTGGTTTCCCATGGCAGGTATTGATTGACATTTGAGGGCAGGGATTTGGGAAATCTGTTGTCACCTTAGCACAATGGATTTCAAGGACTCCAGAACTCTAAAGCTGTCAGCTATCTGGCTGCTCTCTACTTTTAACATAAGTCCTAACACTTTCTTCTTTAATGGCGCTTATAGTTATGTCTGGATCGGATGACGCTGAACCATCCCTATAAGCTAAAGCTACTGGGGACCTCACACAATGCAGTGAGAACTTTTCCTCCAGTCCTGTTTCTTTCACACCACATGCATTTATATGTCATTTTTGCATATCATCAGCTTTGTGTAATTTTTCTCATAGTTTGTGTTTCTTCTCTTTTCCCTTATCCTAAGAATCTCTTTTGTGAGAGTGTCCTGGGCTGACAGACAGCATTACCCTAACATGTTTTTCAATGGCAGGAGAAACTGGAGCGCCCAGAGAAAATATGTGTAAGCAAGGGGAGAACATGCAAACTCCACACAGAAAGGCCCTACCTGGGTTTGAACCTAGGCCCCTCTGGCCGTGAGGCAACAGTGCTAACTACTAAGCCACCGTGCTCAGTGTATTTGAAAAGACTGTGTCTGTTACTTCTGTACCGTGTATGTTTGTAGTAATGTAGGGAGTCATAAAATCACTTGTAGTATCAAGCACCTGATGATGGGATTCCTGAACTATTTTTACTTCTTACCCATACAGATATTACATCCCTTAAATTACCATAAACAATGCTGACAAAACCAAATATTCATGACACTGTACACCTCTAATGCAAAGGTCATGGTAGAAAAAAAATCATTAATATTGAATAGCATAAAATCAATAATGATAATAACACATACAATTCTTATTTTCAGAATAATACTTTGTGAGGCCAGGCAGGAAAAAAAAACACAAAACAAACAAAAATCAGTTCACAAAACTGAATTTAAGGTGTTGTTTGCATCAGAATGTGAATGAATTTTAAGACATTTTGTAGTAGGAGCACACCAATAAAGTGAGGAAAAAATAGACAAAAACAAATTATTTTTGAAAAAATCAAGATAAGATATGAGGGTAATGGATAAACTGTATGTAATTAACCTTTACTTATCCAGGCAAACAGTGTTAGACAGGGCAATGAGAAGGAGAGCTTTGCAGTCTCTCAACTGAAGCTGGTAGTTTCGAGACTAATTAGGAATGTATTGTGGTACAGTGTGAAGGGGTTCCCATGTGGGTTTCTGATTCTTTGGCTGTGTGCACATCTAGACTGCTCATTTGTGGTGAGGTATGACAGCATAAAACCCAAGGAGTTGATGAGAGGACATGCAGGATAAGAGAGAAATAAGCACTTTGGGATGAGTGCAGAAGTGAATATGAAAGAAGTGAGAGGGAAGCAAATTAAACAGTGAAACTCAAAGGAAGGAAGAATGATACAGGTTATAGAAATGCTCAGAAGAAGACACGGACAAATAGAGTGTATTTGATTGGTAGGTCTGGGAAGGTTAATCTGCTTCTCTCCACAGTTGTGTTTGTCAAGTAGTGCAGCTTCTACAAACAAGACTTCTCCCTTGAGAAGTATGGTTGCAACCGTACAATATTGCCTTGTAGCAGAGGTTTTGCTCAATGACTTGAAAATAGTACATTCAATCTAGTCAGTAAACCACCTCAATGCAACATCAAAATGACTTTTTGATACTGTATATGACTTTATGTTTAGCAATTATTTTACAATCAAATCAAGTTGTACAACATATTTTACAGAAACAGGAAGTAAAAGGCTACCCTAAGCCTATAACTATTAAATTACATAAAGAGTTGTAAAGCACAATGTTGAACTTGCAAATTAAGTGTAATTTTCAATCGGTGTATGTAGATGGTTATGTCAAGAAAAAAAAAATCTAGAAAAAAACCGTCATAGCTGGGACTTTTAAAAGATGGAGATTGTGTGCATTTTTTAATGGCGCACCCACTATAGGGCAGTCTGTATGGGGATCTATTATCCTGGTCTATATGCTTTCTACACTTGACTGGTAACAGTGCACAGCAGCCCAGGTTCATATCCTCTTCTGGGCTTTGATCTTTTTTTTACAGCCTTAAAGCAATCTCACACACACCACATTAAAATCTTAGTAATGTCAGCAGAGGGAGGAAGTACCATCTAATGTGAATCATGCAAGACTCTCATGTATGCATATATCAACACAGAGTAAAGATGAAGAGCCCTTCAAATTCACTTTCCTACTAAGGCAGCAAGGTTGATGTGTGGGAGATGAATGTGAGGAGCGGTAAATCAGTAACACACATTCTCTCTTAAGTGTATTCATGTTACAGTGGCTGTTCTTTTGAATCATGTGGCTTCTAACCAACGGGATAACAAGAAGGGCCCTCAGAACACCCCTTTACCACAGCAAATGCCCCATCTCACAATTTTAAATAATTGGTATACCCATTTAAATTTAATGGTTTCTTCCTCTGTGTTCCTGTATACCAAGTTTTATGAAATTTGATATGCTGGTTTTGCATTATCTCCCTGAGAAAGAAATAGGCAAACACTGATCATATACCTCTAAAACTAAAAAAAGACAAAAAAAGACACGTCATTTGTTTTGATTTGAATTTACTTTCAGATACCATTTTTTTAACCAAAATTTTAATTTTACCACCTAATTTGCTTCCAAATGACTGTTTTCATTACACTTATGTTCATTTCTTTTAGTCAAACTCATTCCTTGATTACTAGTAGGTAATCCTTGTACTGTTCTTTAGTGTGTTCAACTTCAGTTTAAAGCCACATCAAAATTAAAAACAATAATTGATAATATATTTCTGCACAAGGCTATACAGCTTGCTCACAACCACTGTCCAACTAATTAACTTAAGATGAACTACAACTCCTTACAAACAGTATATAAGCAGTAGCTCCTCCCAATCCAAGAATGAACAATTACTTACTTATTTAACTTTGGCAGGGTAACTGGAGTAAATAACTATAGTTGAAAATTACTAGACTCAGGAAACAGGAAATAATATAAAAGCATTATCTCAATCTGTGAAACATACAACTCCTATTCCAAAAAGGCTGGGATGCTGTGAAAAATATATTTTTTTAAAAACACAATGCAATGATCTGCAAATCTCATAAGAAAATATTTTATTCACCAAAGAACATAGAAAACATATCAAATGTTGAAAGGGAGACATTTTACTATTTCATGAAAAATACACGCTCATCTTGAATTTGATGGTAGCAATGCATCTGAAAAATGCTTGGACAGGACCATGTTTACAGTACCACTGTGTAGCATCCCCTCTTCTTTTAACAATAGTCCTTAAATATCTGGGAATTGAGGAGACCAGCTGCAGAGGAGAGAAATATTGTCCAATTCTTATCCGATATAGGATTCAAATTGCTCAACAGTTCTAGGTTGTTTTTTTTTTTTACCATATTTTGTATTGCATGATGCGCCAAATGTTTTAACTGGTGAAAGGTCTGGGCTGCGGACAGGCCAATACAGCACCTGGATTCTTCTACTACCAAGCCATGCTGTTGTATTAGCTTCAGTTGCTGAAATATTCAAGGCCTTCCCTGAAAAAAGACCTTGTCTGGAGGGAGGCATTATGGTGCCTCAAAATCTGTATACCTTTCAGCACTGGTGGTGCCTTTCCAGATATGCAAGCTGCCAGTACCATAGGCACTAAAGCACTCCTATATTATCGAAGATGCAGGCTTTTGAAATGAGCTCTAAGAAAAGCTGGATGGTTTTTCCTTTTTTGTCTGAGGACACAGCAGCATTGACATCCAAAATGAATTTTTCTGACTACAGAACAGTTTTCCACTTTGCCTCAGTCCATTTTAAATGAGCTTTGGCCCAGAAAAGATGGTGGCCTTTCTGGATCATGTTCACTTATGGCTTCTACTATGCATAATAGAGCTTTAGCCTACATTTTTGGGTGGCACTGCAAAGTGTGTTAATGATGCAGTGATTTCCATGACAGAATCAGAATACTTTATTAATCGCAGGGGGAAATTGCATTTTGTTATAGACACTCAGTTCGATATGAATAAATGTAAATTTCTAATCATGCTTGTTTGCAATACAGTACCACTTGCGGGACCAGAGATCATAAACATCTATTATCGGGTTTTGGTGGTGTCGCTTGCGCACAGAAATGTCTCCAAATTCTCTGAATCTTTTGATCATATCTTGTCCTGCAGAAGACAGAATATACAAAGATTTTGCAGTTTTACATTGAGGAACGTTATTCTGAAATTGCTCCACAATGCATAGATACATTTTCTGACAGACTGCTGAACCTCCATCCTTGCTTCTGTGAAATTCTGCCTCTCTAAGGTGCTCTTTTTATACCCAATTACACTACCAGCCTGTGGACAATTAACTTAATTAGGAGCAAAATGTGTCTCGAGAGAGAGTAAAGAGAGAGAGAGAGCTTATAGAATAGAGAAAAGGAAGGTAGATATATTGTGCTTGCAAGAGACCAAGTGGAAGGGAAGCAAATGGAGTAGGGGTAATCTTGAAAGAAGAGTATATAGTGTTCTGGAGGTGAAGAGAGTGTCAGACAGAATTATGACTTTGAAGCTGGAAACTGAAGGTGTGATGCTAAATGTTGTTAATGCATATGCCCCACAAGTTGGATGTCATTTAGAAGAGAAAGAGGAATTCTGGAGTAAGTTTGATGAGAGAGTATTCCCAGGGGAGAGAGTTGTGATTGGAGCAGACTTTAATGGGTATGTAGGTGAAGGGAAAAGAGGGGATGAAGAAGTATTGGATAGGTATGGTGTTAAGGAGAGGAATGTGGAGGGACAGATGGTAGTGGATTTTACAAAAAGGATGGAAATGGCTGTGGTAAACACATATTTTAAGGAAAGGGAGGAACAAAGGGTGACCTGTAAGAGTGGAGGAAGGTGCACACAGCTGGACTATATATTATGCAGGAGGTGCAACCTAAAAGAGGCAGGAGACTGCAAGGTGGTGTCAGGTGAGGTAGCATTAGATGGTGGTCTGTAGGATGACTTGGAAAGCAAGAAGAGGAAGTGAGTGAAGGTAGAGCCAAGGATTAAATGGTGGAAGCTGAAGAAGGAAGACTGTTGTGCAGAGTTCAAGGAGGAGTTGAGACAG
>VUQH01034931.1:0-13270 GCA_015106775.1 Etroplus canarensis
GTGCCTTTAACACCATCAGGCCGGCGCTGCTGCGGAGGAAGCTGGAGGTCGTAGGGGTGGACAAACATCTCGCTGCCTGGACCCTCAACTACCTCTCTGACCGTCCACAATATGTGCGGCTGCGTGGATGTGAGTCAGAGGTGGCAGTCTGCAGCATGGGAGCCCCCCAGGGGACCGTCCTCTCACCTTTTCTCTTCACCATCTACACCTCGGACTTCACCCACAACACGGACAGCTGCCACCTTCAGAAGTTTTCTGACGACTCAGCCATCGTTGGCTGTGTGTCTGAGGGGAGTGAGCTGGAGTACCGGTCAGTCATCATGGACTTTGTGGACTGGTGTGAGAGCAACCACCTGTGCTTGAACACCAGTAAGACGAAGGAGATGGTGATCGACTTCAGGAGAAGGACACTGCCACACTCACCGGTGAACATCCAGGGACAGGACATTGAAATGGTGGACAGTTTCAAGTACCTGGGTGTTCACCTCAATAATAAACTGGACTGGTCCCACAACACCACCGCCCTGTATAAGAAGGGCCAAAGTCGCCTCCACCTTCTGAGGAGACTGAGGTCTTTCGGTGTGTGCAGGCCTCTGCTCAGGACTTTTTATGACTCTGTGGTAGCTTCTGCCATCCAGTATTCGGTGGTCTGCTGGGCCCCGGGCAGCACAGAGCGGGACAGGAAGAGACTGAACAGGCTGGTCAGGAGGGCCAGCTCTGTCCTGGGCTGCCCATTAGACTCTGTGGAGGTGGTGGGTGAGAGGAGGATCTTGTCCAAACTAACATCCATTATGGACAACAGCTCTCACCCACTGCACCAGACTGTAGAGGAGCTGAGAAGCTCCATCAGCAGCCGACTGAGGCTCCCCCAGTGCAAAAAGGAGCACTACCGCAGGTCCTTCATCCCCACTGCTGTCAGACTGTTTAACCCTGCTCTGTAACAGTGGTATTACATGTCTGTTGTCTATTACTTATCTGTTATCTATTACATATCTACACTACCCACAACTTCCCTGTATATAAGATGCTTATTCCCTGTACATAAGATGCTTATATTTTGCCCTTATTTTTGACTTTTATTTATACTAAAGTGTGAACTTCTTGCACCTCACTGTGTGTTACTTTAGGCGGTTGTAACTAGTGAATTTCTCCACTGTGAGATCAATAAAGTTCTATTCATTCATTCATTCATTCATTCATTCAAAGCTCAAAACATCTCAGATTGGTTTCTTGAACATGGCAATGAGTTCACTGTACTCAAATGACCTCAGCAGTCAACTAGGTCTCAGTCCAGCAGAGAACCACTGGGATGTGGTGGGATTGGAGACTTGCATCATGGATGTGTAACTTAGAAATTTGCAGCAACTGTGTGATGCTATCGTATTGATATGAGCCAAAATCTCTGAGGGATGTTTCCAGCACCTTTTTAAATCTATACCAGAAAGAATTAAGACAGTTCTGAAGAAGAAGCAGAAGAAGAAGAACAAGACAACCTTTATTAATCCCACGAGTGGGGAAAATCAAGTTCTGCACTCAGTTGTCATGCATACACAATTTTACGTGCAGGTCTAAAATACACACACAGAACCAGTAGCCATGCATTTGTGGAGGGGTGACAGAGTCAGGAGGCTGCCCAAGAGGGGCGCCAAGGAGCAAAGGGCACCTTGGCAGTGCTCAGGGAGTGAACCGACACCTCTCCAGCTTACAGTCCACCCTCTGTATATGGTGGTCCATGCGGGCCTTGAACTTTTCTGGTTCCGGCTTCCAGCCTCCACACATATAGTGCTCTGGGTTAGTCTTGAACCGGAAGCCCTTGATAGCTCTCTGGTTCCCAAACCAAGTCCCAACGGACTGAGCCACTGCCGCCCTCAAGCCTAAAGGGGTCAAACTCGATGCAAGCAGTGTGTAGTTATTGAGGTGGCCATTTAATGTATGTTAGGCTTGATTTCAGAAAAAGAAAATCCATAATCGTATGCCAGATTATTATGGCTCATATTGATGAGTCAACCTACAGTATCAAGCAGATAATAAACTTAAGCAGCTCCCTAGCAGTGTTAAATCTCAAATTTATATTTACCAATCATGCATGTGCAGTATCATGTGAGTCACTGCTATATTTGAATGCCATTTTTACAGTTGTGCTGGTTTCTCGTATCCGATTTTCACCGCACATTTGTACTTGTCTGTTTTACCCTGTGTAAAGCTCCTCTGCACACAATCGTGCATAGTCGAGCTTTACATTACATTACTGTAAGCGGACAACAGATCTTAATCCATCTAAAATTACCACTGCTCAGATATCCTCATGGATGGAATGAGGCTTAGTAGACTTCCTCTGCTGCTGTGATTGAAATTTCCAAGGCAGAAAATAGTCATCTTTCCTTGAAGACTCCTTGAGTGGGCGCCGGCTAGGTTTAGTTCTGCTTGAAAAAAGTTGGGTGTCCGTGATCAAACAGACTGAGCCTGGTCTGAAGTGGAGACAGCACGAGTGTATACAGTGTATACTGCGTTTCAGACCACAGTCATCAAGAGGGTGTCGGTGTGAGTGGGTTCCAGTGCGCACGCTTGTGTAGATATGTGACAGGTGTTTTTGATGGAAACAGGGCAGTTGCTGCTTTGACTTTTTTTTTTTTTTCGCTCCTTTTTAAAAAAATTTCTTTTCTCAACTCCTGGCTTCCTTCTCAAACTGTGTGACAAGTCCTTTGAGACATCTCTCCTGCTCTAGCTTTCACACAGTGAATCATATAAACATCAGATAGCTGGAAGACTTTCATATAGAGTCCTGCTGTAGTACATGAGGATCAGCAGCTCTTCTCGGCTCACTGAGGTGTGGGTAGATTAACTGAGACAAGCTGGCAAATTGACGTAGCAATCAGAGTTGACATCTTGTTAAATGTACAGTTATATACATAAATTTGAATCAGTCCGCTGCATCTTCTTCACATTTTTTACCCTCAAAATCCATGTTTGTATCAGATAGTGGTAATATTTCATTATAGCTTTAGCTTGACTCTCATCTGAGGCAAGATAAAAAAGCACAGTTTCCTAATAAACCATTAATTGCATTCATTTGCATCCAGTCGGTTTGATTGTTTGCAATGAGCGGACAGGTCAAGCGAGAGTTTTATTTTACCAAGGTCGTTATTGATGACAACAAAGGCCACAGATAAGATGACTGATTGCTTGGCTCTGACAATGAATAATGGCATCAGTGCATGCTTTATTAGGATTCGTGTTTACTAAGCATTCATATTTAGCAAGAATTTGATTTAAGATTTTATGATAAAACATTTTTTTTAACTCATGTGACAGAAAGACAGATGAGCTAATGTCAGGTTCTGCGGTGCGGACCCAATGAGCAGACAAGACTCAGACATGAAAGGTTTGGCAGGTTTATTTATAACAAGGTTGCAGGAGGTTTTGGTCAGAGGTTTGGGAGCTCAAACGGGTTTCCAGAGATTGATTCTCCAAAGTGCAGTCTAGGTGGGTAGCCGGTGGCCCTAGGATTAACAGAGCTGAGGCGTGAGTTGAAGCAGAAGACAAAGTTTCCATCAAAACAGAGACTAAACTTGGCCTGGCTTACTACGTGTGGAGTGACTACGCTCCGGCGGAGTATGGAGGAGACTGCAGGGATTAAAAGCGGTGGAAATCGTCAAACAGCAGCAGGTGTGCAGCCTCCACTCAGCCCAGACACACCCACACCTGGAACTAAAGCAACACTGATTGTCGCCCAATCCGCACGCAAAAGAGAGAAGGAAAAAGGGCAGATACGAACTCGGAGGGCATGGGACCATGACAGTTTATGTCATGGTGCGGCGCCCGCCCACAGTTCATAAGAATTGTTACTCCTCCGAGAGTATCAGTCAGACTTTACTGGACCATACATCCAGACTTCACGCAAAATGCTCAAGGTAAAAGGTGACGTTTGTCACTTGAAGAGCACTTTTCTATTTTCACAAGAGTCACTGTTCGTCCTGAAGTATTTTTAGGGAAAAATTTTTAGGGAAAGATTTAAGGGAAACTTTCACACCTCCATCAGTCAATCCATTTTCTTCTGCTTATTACCTAATGCGTCTTCACCCAAACTGAGCTCAAGGTCACATTTGTCATTTTCTGGGCACTTTTTTGGTTTCAGAGAAATTGCTACTTCTAAGAGTATTGGTCTAGATTATAATCTTCATAAAATGAGTGTTTGTTGTGCTCCTCTGCCACCTATACATAAATACTATCATTAGGTTTATTTGTTGCATAAAAATGTGTTAGGCTGGACAAGGGCTGGTCAAAAACTGTCACCTGTCCTGGGTTTTTGTATTCCTTTTCTGGGTTTTTTGGTTCTCTTTGAGGTCTTTGTGCTGTTTCTGTTTATTACTGTGATCCTGGGTTTGGTATCTGCAGTTCTGTTCATTACTTCCTTTACTTCTCATCCCCAGCCTGTTGTATTCTTAGTTTATGTTAAGCTTAGCCCCCACTTATGTCAGTTTGTTAGTTCTCTATGTCTCCTCTGTGCTATCCTCTTGTGTTTTTGCTCAAATGTCAAGTTCAGTCTTGCATCCTCAGTCCCTGTCAGTATGTTCCTCACTTCCTGTTGTACTTTGATGCCAGTTGTTTTCCATGTATATTGTTCAGTTTCGCTTCCTGCCCTTGATTGTTGCCTCCTGTGTTCCCCTCCTCCTCCTGTTGCTCATTTGTCAGTACTGTGTGTATTTATACCCCTGCCACTCTTTTGTTCATTGTCGCATCGTTAGTCTTAATCTCTGAATGTCAGTGTGTGCCTCTGTTTTCCTCATGTTTCTGCACAAGATTGTATCTTTTGGACTTTATTTTTATGGACTTTGCAGCTGTTAAAGCTCACTTTGTGTTTTCTTCAGCTTGCTTCCAGGAGTCCTGCATTTGGGTCCTCACTTCTCACTCGGAAATATCATGACAAAAAAATTAGGTGTAGTTTGTGCAGTACAGCCAGCCAATGATGAGAAAATGCTTACTTCATACTTTATAATAACCCCTGAATTGTGGTGGGTTGTGAGCTGGATAAGCTACTACTCCATTCTAGTTTTCGCTTCCCTGAAGAAAAATATCAGTGGTCTAGAAGTAAAGTAGTATTTTATTTTATGGACCAAATAATTCATTTTGTTATTGATAGCCTACTCAAAAGTAATTTCAATAGTAATGCAAAGTTAAACAATGTGCAGTCTATCACTTAAACCAAATCTTTATATAGTCATATAGCAATGATTTCTTTAATATTGCATTTTTCATTTTCAGCTCTGCATTTGCTCTCAAAAACAAAGAAAACACAAGCTAGAAGGTCACTAACAAAATGTATTCTGTGCCAAAACAGCTCATTTCAGTTTTAAAGCAAGTTGCCCAGAACCGAGAATTAATGGGTTCCTTCTTTGCCCATGTTCCACCTCTCCATTAAGATGTTTAGTTCTGTAGTTTTTGCCAGCTCTTGCTAATTTAATCAGCCAAGGATCAAACTTTTATTTCCTGAGTTTAGCTGACTTTGGTTCAACTTTTGAGGGAACGGTTTGGTCCAAAAAACAAGATTTAATATAAGGTTGCAGGATTGATTGGAGTCTCTGCAGGTTTGTCCTGACTGGAAACGGAAATCGGTGGGAAGCAGTTACGCCCTGGAAATTAAAAAGAATCTGAAAATGTAAAAGCAAGCGGTGGTGTAATGAGTTGTTTATTGTTTAAAGATGCTAAAACACTGATACATTTCCCTTTTTGTGCCATTTTTGTATTGCCCCACGTTCGTTTGCTTGTAGTTTTTCCCATGTGGGGAAATGGTGGCGTGAGTTATGTGGATATAAGCGCAAATAGTGATGTGGCTTTCTGTCACGTCTGTGGTGTCATCAGACATACTCACATGGTAGAGAGAGAGAAAGGGAAAAATACAGGAGGGGGGGGGGACTTTCAGTGATCAACAGAGCCAGACTGCTGCTGCTGCTGCTGGAAGTGTTTTAATAGTAAGCCCTCACCTGCTGATGAGATTGTATCATGGGTTGTCACCAAAGGCCACTGTGGGTTAATAACATCCTCTGAGATGGTGTGTGGATTCTTCTGTATGTAACACACACACACACACACTCGCTTATTCACATGCTCACACTCATTCCAGCACACAGGACAAGGTGACATTTACCACACACAGAGCTTTTGCTTTCAGTGAATGTAAAACCATGCAGAAAGCGCATTCACATTAATAAAAATACGAGCATAAAATTATTAAGCTTCGGGCTGCGTAGTGGAATGTTATATTTTACGATGACTATGTGTTATAGGTTATACGTCATAATGTCTTTAATGCTTATTACCAACTGTTTTCAAAGCATAGTCTGAAATTCTGACCGATTGCTCGTTATTCCATGAAAATCTGTGTGGTCGCACGGATGAACTGACGGGCACCGACTATGCATCGCTGTCTATGCATGGCTGTCAGGCTGCACTCCGTGTTTTCAGCCAAACAGCGACACTACATCGCCAAGTGTCATGCACCAACTCACTCATTAGTTTTTCCTGAGCAATCTTCCTCCTCTGTTTGTTTTTTTCCTCTGGGCTGAATTCTCCTCATGGGCCTTATTGGCAGTGGCATAAATGATAACCAGAGAACGAGAAAGAAAAATACAGATGGCAAGGAATTTGCAGCCCAGAGATAATGTTTCCATAACAACATGTTTGTTTTATTTTCACATTTATTTCTCAAATTTATAGTACTGTCTCAACCCGCCCCTGAGGGAGGCTTGTGTCCCTGCCTAAAATCGTACTAGGAACCTTTTGCTTGTAAGCCAGATGTATGTACCACTACACTACGGCGTACTTAGTTCCTTTTTATTTTGTAGTTTATTTACAATGACGAAGGCAACACTTTCTCCCCAGAAAAACAGGGAAAATTTACACTTGCTGTTGCATTGATATGACAAAACAATTTTTAAGGCATCACCACATTGGGTCATTCAAATTTCGGCGGCTTTTGCTCCATTGTAAAGATGACAGAATGGAAGCAGGTGAAAACATCTCTGTGTGGAGCAATAAGGAGGCCACAAAGACATGAATGCATGGAACAACTGATATCATAAATTTCATCATGCCATCTGTATTGTTTTATTTACTTCATCTTATTGCATATCTTATTCTTGTGGAACGCATTAGAAGAATTAGCAGTGTTGGAGAGGTTTTGGATGGAAACTTGGCCCTTGTATGGATATAACATGAAGCTTTTCAAAGGAGGTCAGTAATTTTTAGAATTATGCATGTTGCTTTCTTCAGGGACTGAAGAGGATTGATATATGGATTTATTCTACTAGAGCATACTTTAACACATGCTGTGACAGGAGCTCTCTGGAAAGTTTTGTGCTCAGATTCTCTGTAGCTTTAGAGGATCATTGACACACACCTGAATGTTTAAAATCCTTGATTTGCACATGTTATATAAAGTAATTGTATGGCCGGTTCAGCCATACCATGTGTTGCCCCACCAGAATGTATTAAAGATGCTTTTTTTTCCAACAATAAAGGGACAAATTCATCTTAAGTCCTTTTAGCATATTTAGCTGCTGAACTATGATGGATACATGCAAAAAATATGTTATGTTAAAGTATTAAAACTGCAACGATGTCGTTTCTGCTGTGCACTGAAGACATTCATATGTGAGATCAAAAAAGAAATATGAAAAAAAAAGATAAGATTTTCAGATTGTATTTCCTCATATTTACATCTAGATATGTTTAACAATATAGAATATACCACATTTTGTATCAAATCACCCAGGATTTCTCATTTCATTTAAGTAAAAAATATTTGATATTTCATTGTATATCCATTTTTTAGCTGCACCAAGCCTGCAACCCATAGGCACCAGATATCTTGTGTCTTCACTGGTTGTGCCTTTCTAACTTTTACCACAGCATCTTTTTCTCGCCTGCAGGGTTTCTCCCTTCAGTCTTGAAATGCGTTTTTTAGTTGGGTTAAGATCTGGCAAATGTCTCGGCCAGTCCATTTCCACCCTGACGAAGTCCCCTGTAGAGTTATCAGTGTGTTTTGGATCATTATCTTGCTGCATAGTAAAGTTCTTCTTTAGTACTTCTTCTCTAGTACATCATCATTAAAAATGACAGCCTGTTCTTTGAAGCAGCCATGCAAGCCCAAGCCATGGCACAACCTCCACCATTCTTGACAGGTGAGCTCATATGTTTAGGATCATGAGTGGATCCCTTCTTTCTCCATACTTTGGCTTTTCCATCACTTGGGGAGAGGTTAATCTTTGTCCAGTCCATGAAACTTTGGGGCTCATATTTGTCTTTTTTGTACACATTTCAATCTGACTTTCTGATTTTTGCTGCTGATGAGTTTGCATCTTGCAGAATAGCCTCTATATTGTTGTTCTTCTCTAAGTCTCCTTCAAACAATGGATGTGATATTTCCATCCCTGCTCTTTACGGGTTGTTGATGATGTTAAGGGCTGTTGTTCAGTTATTGTTGTTGTCATGGTCTGTGGGTTTTTATGTTCGTTTGGAGTTTATTCTAGTGTAGTTTTGGGTCTCTGCTGTTCTTAATAGTCATGAGCCTATTCTCTTTATGTTTTGTTACTATAGGAATTGATAGTTAACCTGATGCCTTGCGATTAAGAGCCTTTGTTATGTTTTCTATGTTTCAGTCTGTTATTTTTATTATTATTTTCCCCTCCTACCTAGTATTTTGTCACCATGTGTGGTTTTGTTCTCGAGTATTTTCTGATTTATTTTATGCTTCTCAGTTTACTTCTTGTCCTTGTTTTTTCCTGATTATTGCCACCTGTGCTCCTCTCCCTCCTGTCTCACATTTGTAATCCCTGTCTCTCATGTTCACTGTCACATTGTCCCTCTCCCTGTGTGAGCTGCTCTTCCCTAGTGTTTCTGTGAATTTTGTTACTCCTGAACTACCACCAGCTTAATAAAGCTCACTCTTGGTTTTCCTCACTCAAGTCTGAGTCTGCGCTTGGGTCCACCAGTCGTTCTCGCTCTCACATTGCATGTTATGATGGATGTTTTGCCTGTTGCTTCAATACACCAGTGATTTCCTTCGCTTCAGGACATTCCAAATTGTGCTATTAGCTCTAACTTTTAGACATTACTCATCTAGTGGTTGGCTAATGAATATATGAGCTCTGTTTTCAGCAAATTGGCCATTTTCAAAAACTGCTTAATTAATTCCCCATCTGTTGGCGGCACTGATTCAGTGTTCAGTCGTCAGTATGTTATTTTTGGCGTCAGGTACTGTCTGACATTAAATCCAGTTGTTTTGTTTACTTGTATTACTTTTAATACATTATATGCTAAAAGTTTCATCTTTCTTTTAAATTAAGTTTAATAGCATTATGTATGTTGCTTTTCCTTTTCAGTAGAATCTGACAGGCTTTCTTGGAAAAGCAGGTTAAGATATTGATATAATGACTGATTATTTATCCTTAAAAGAATGCTTTTTCCTTCCATCTGCACTTGCTCAAACACCGGCTACATTCATGGCACTGATGCTTTCCTAAGTTACTTATGCAGTTGTGGTTTTTCTCATGCTAATGCCCTGTGATGGTCACAGTAACCCAAGTATGGTAATATAGTAACAGTGAAGATAATGGACATGATTAAAATGACTGATGACTGTCATCTTACTGTTAAGCTATTCTGGCTGTGCAGAATGTCGCTGGAATAAACAGAGCAGATGGGATCATCATTATTTCTCTCTGATACAGTTCAGTGAGAGTGAAAATGGCTGAATGAATGATAGCAGGTAGGATTGGGTGACATTTGTTGACAATGGGTTCATGACAAAACGCTTTGCACAAATGTGTACCATGTTTCTAGTAACAACGCAATAAAAGGCATTGCTGTTAAATTTTCCATTCATCACATAATACTGGAGTCAGTGAAAATCTAACTTTCCATATTGCGCATAGGGCTGCTGGTTTTATGGGTTGCTCTCCCAGTGCCGCTGCCATTATTCTGGGGGCACAATGGAACTGAACACATTTACTCTGACAGTAAAAGCAGAGGTGTTTGGGTTAATTGCAGCCAGCCGTCTCCCCTTTGACAGATGAGGCTGCGTGAATGTGGAAGGCGTCCTGCTGTAAAGCACTTGTGTGTTTATTACTTTAAACCTCTGCTCTGTGAAAAAATAACATGTTCATAGAACTTCTGATCTGACTATACGAGGATATTGTGGAATACACTTCAGTAACTCACTAGCGTCCTATTTAAATTATTGAATTCAATTATTTCTTGTTTCAGCACTTCATTAGTCACACCTTGCTCATACCAGGTTGGACCCCCTTTTATCTTAAGAACTGCCTTAATTTTTCATGGCACAGTTTCAACAAGGTGGTGGAAATATTAGCATGATAGCATCACAGAGTTGCTGATTTGTCAGCTGCACATCCACGATGAGAGTCTCCCGTTTCACTATATCCCAAAGGTGCTCTATTAGATTGAGATCTGGTGACTGGAGAGGCCATTTGAGTACAGTGAACTTATTGTTATGTTGAAGAAACCAGTTGGAGATCATGCGGGCTTTGTGATAGGGTGTGTTATCCTACTGGAAGCAGCCATCAGAAGTTGTATGATGACAAAGGGATGGACATGGTTAGTAACAACACTCAGGTAGGCTGTTGCATGTAAATGATGCTCAGTTGCTACTAAGGTGCCCAAAGTGTGCAAAGAAATAATCCTCCACACCATGACACCAGCAGCCGGATACAAGGCCGGGTGGATCCATGCTTTCATGTTGTTTATGCCAAATTCTGACCTTACCATTCAAATGTCACAGCAGAAATCCAGTCTTGTCAGACCGGGCAATGTATTTCCCATCTTCTGTTGTCCAGTTTTGGTGAGCCCATGTGAACAGTAGCTTCAGTTTCCGGTTGTTGGCTGTCAGGAGTGGCACCCCAGTGTGTCCACGCGGTCTGTCTTCAGAGATGCTCTTCTGCGCCCCTTGGTTGCAATGAGTGGTAATTTGAATTTCTGTAGCCTTTCTATCAGCTCAAGCAGGCTGACTTGTGGCATCAACAGTCTGTTTTTTCCTGGAGAACTGCTTCTCACTGGATATCTTGTCATTTTGTTGGACCATTCTGTGTAAACCCGAGACATGGTTGCGCTGTAAAATCCCAGTAGATCAGCGATTTCTGAAATAGTCAAACCAGCCTCTCTGGCACCAACTACCACATCACGTCCAAAGTCACCTAAATCACCCTGCTTGCCCATTGTAATGCTTGGTTTGAACTTTAGTAGGTCATCTTGACCATGTCTACATGCCTGTACACATTGAGTTGCTGCCAATTAGTGCGTTAACAAGGCGTTGAACAGGTATACCTAATGAAGTGCCCTGTGAGAGTGTCACTCTAACCTTTTGTTTTCGCCCTAGGTGTCTTTCCAAAGCAGCCTGTTGACTGCTGTCCTCCTCCTCCTCGTCTACATCTCCCTCTTCATTAGTGACACTATCTCCTCCTGACCCTCCCCATTCTGCTTTCACAGACTGGAAATGTTTGAAACAAGTTAATTGGCTTAGATAATGGCACTGGTTGGGCTATTCAGCTCTCCCACACGTGTTTTCTCTTGTTTCTAACTACTTTGTTTTGCTGGCCCAAACTGTCTGCCAGCTCACTCAACAAGAGCCCTCTTGAGTCTTTGAAAATATTCTCTTTTCCAGTTTTTATCTGGAATAAGCAGCAATCCTTCAGCATCGTAGCTGGGGAATTAGCATTTTCTACTTGCACAAGCAGTCGATATTCAATAGTCCACACACTAAGCTTAGTAACTCTAACTTACAGTGGCTTGTGAGAAAAAAGGAATTTGGCCAGCAAACACAATAGTAAGAGACACATGGCAGTATGCTGAAGATTTAAAGTCGAGGAACGCTGGTGTGTGCTGCTGCTTGTTATCCAAAGTTAAAGTGTGCTGGTAGGGCTGCGGACATCAGAGAACACTGAAAGAGGTCATTTTTCTTTTAAAGCTATATGTTTATAAGCCAAATCACTTAATCATAGTGTAAGAATGATGGCAAAGTGGTGCTGGGGCCCCTCTGTGTAGGATATTCATGTTCTTGTTTTGCCTGTGTGAGCTGTCTTTGGCTTCCTCCCGCTCTTCAGGCATGCTGTGAAGTTAATTGTCGATTAATTGGCTGTGAGAGTGAATGGTTGTCTTTCTTAGAACAGAGGTAGGCTGGTAACCTGTCCAGGATGCACTGTGACAGCTGGGACAGCCACTTTTACAACACTTCTATGTTTATTTAAAAAGGGTAATGGGCATTTATAGACAGCAAAGGTATGTAAGCATAGGTAAGAAAGCAGAGCAAATGAATAGTAAAAAAATGACATAATCATGTAAAATATTAAACATACACATAAATAAAGTACTTAACCACAATTATTAACATAGGCATAGGAAAACAGACTTTCGATGACACTACTTCAGATTATGACACGTTTGATTTCCACTAGCCGCTTACAGAAAGCTGTAAGAAAGGTTATGTTCTTGAATTCTGTGGGTATAGTATCCCAGGTATGTGCTGTTTGATAAGACTGACTGCCCAAAATTACTTTTTCTGTAAAGTATTACTAGACAGATTTCTTAGTTTTAAAAAAATGAAAACGCAAAGTAAACACCGAAACACTGCAATACTTGTAGTAACAATAAAGTCTTATTTACAGAAGGATATTCATGAGGTGCCACCACCTGCTACCTGCTACCGAGAATAGTCTAAAAACATCCAAGTTACAAAGTTCTTTACCTTTTTTCTTACAGCATACTGTCATTATGTGTAACAGCTCATTTTAAAGCTATGCTGCAGCCCTCCACTGCAAGTGAAACATTATTTCCATCTATAGTCCTTATAAAGTCTATATAATCTAAAGTTGAACTCACTACTTGTTTACTTCTGTCCAAATTAAGCTGAGATTTATGTTATTTCTGAGGCTTGCAGTAGTTGAATGACACTTCTTCTCTTTACTGTATAATTTTCAAACAAGAAACAAGACAGAGTACATGTGTGTAAGTGAGTGGGAGGCAGGCAGATGAGTTTAAATACTTGGGATCAACCATCCAAAGCAACGGACAGAGCACAAGAGAGGTGAAGAAGAGAGTTCAGGCAGGGTGGAGTGGGTGGAGATGAGTGTCAGGGGTGCTTTGCGACAGAAGGATAGCAGCAAGAGTGAAAGGAAAGGTTCACAAGACGGTAGGGAGACCTGCTATGATGTATGGTTTGGAGAGGATGGCACTGACAACAGGACAGGAAGCAGAGCTG
>VUQH01034932.1:11729-32324 GCA_015106775.1 Etroplus canarensis
CCTGAGAGGGGGGGGGGGGGGGGGGGCACCAAGCTGCCATACTGCAGCCAATGGAGCTGTGCTTTTAACCACATGTGGAAAGTAGTAGGTGGGACATCCTGTCGGAGCAGGGACCCCGCGTTAAATGAATATTTAATGCGTTGGGAGGGACTGAATGGGGAGTGAAAGGACCCTCTGGAGGCTGTTACGCAAACCTTCTTAAAGGGGGAAAGACAGTAAAAAAGCGATGCTCCTTTCAGAGTCTGACAGTGAATTCGCACCACAGTCCTCAGATCTGGGTTCTGAGAGTGAGTACAGTGATTGCAGTCTTGACGAGGACTACATTCCGAGCGGGCACTCCCGGAGATCAGACAAGTGAGTACTGAGGCTGCCGGCGAAACGCACCGTGCGAACCGCGTTTGTGGATTCGGACACGCTTTAGAGGTCCCACGGACTGCTGGGGGGGTGGGGGGGGTAGTGTCGCGTTTTCCCCCCCCTGCCCGCACAGGCAGACTAACGGCCGCAGCGCGTCTTTTGTCCGGTGGACGAAGCTGCAGAAAGGCCGCTGCGCGCGCAGGTGGCTAGCTTTAAACGGTGCGTTCGTGCGCCGCGACCTCACGCGTTTCTGACAGCACCCCCCAGCAAGAAGAGAGTGTCTGTGCATCGGTTCCAGTGAGCAACCAGTTCCCACGCAGGGCTCACACGCAGGGACCAGGAGCGGCCTTAGAATTTAGCGAGAAGGGGGCGGTGGGGGCGGGTGCGCACAGGCCCCTCTCCTGTTCGGGAGGCAGACACCCTCTCTACATTTAAAATTAGACTGTAAACTTTCCTTATAGTTATGCTGCTGGGGGGGGGGGGCTTCTTTTGATGTGCTGGGCATTTCATCTCCACCCACCTCTTTTCACTCCCCATCCATTTATTTGCTGCTGCTGCTGCATGTCATTAAATGTTGCCCTCTCTCCCCCATTGTCTGTGTTGCTCTCCTTTCTCTCTTCTCTCTCCCCTCACCCCCACCGGTCGAGGCAGATGGCTGCTTCTCCCTGAGCCTGGTTCTGCCGGAGGTCTCTTCCTGTTAAAAGGCAGTTCTTCCTTCCTGCTGCCGCCAGGGCTGCTCATCTGGTCGTTGGGGTTTTTCTCCCTAATACTGCGGGGTCTTCACCTGACAGCACAAAGCGCCCTGAGGCGGCTATTTGTTGTTGTGAATAATAAAACCGAACTGAACTGAAATCAAGTAAATGAGCTAAATTCTCTCTACTGCTTTTTAGCGATTGAAGGTGCAGCCTTCCCACTCATCACACACACACACACAATGAGCAGACAGCAAAGAGGTGGAGTGTCTTTACACCGCTACAGCGTGCTTGTCATGCCCGAGGCATTTATGTTTGCAGGTTGTCCGTTTGTCTGGAGCGGGCTTGCTCGCTGGATCTTTACCAAACTTTGTGCGGTTAATACTTATGATGGGGAGAATATCTGATAACATTTTTAAGATTGTGGGCTCAAAGGTTGAGGTCACACAGAGTCATAATTCATTCTTTTATAGCTTATGTTTAAAGGGACGAGTATGTTACATGAATCGTGCAAAACACTACAGCATGTATAGTCTAAACTAATTTGCAATGCCGTGCCTTGTTGGGCTTTAAAAACACATACAGAAGAAATAACAATTTAAAAAAATCAGTAACATACATAAAACTTGAACACAGTAAAATGTAAAATGATACCAGAGCAAAACTACAGTACAATAAAATAGCATAAAACATGACACTGCAGATTATTCGTGGCTGCAGGACTCATACTGCTTTAACCCTCTGGAATTTCAGGTACAAGTTATCACTTAGACTGCATGTATGAAGTGTAAATTTCACGAACTTATGCACAAATTTAGCAAACAAGTAAATTATATACGACTTTTTACTTTAAAATGCAGGCAATGTCTCAGGCAGTTTGTAGAGCTATTTACAAAACAATCAGGTGTCACAATAAGATGCCACATATTTGCGACACTCCAGTAAAAGGGGAAGTGTACTTCTAGTGCTGGTCCCAAATGCCTGGCTAAATGGGGAGGGTTGCATCAAGAAGGGCATCTGGCGTAAAATCTTTACAAAATCAAACATGCGGATACATAGTATGACTTCCATACTGTAACAGTTGCCGCCTGGGTTAACAACAACCACCTCTGGTGCTCCGGTGTTAGGAGGCAGAGAGACAAGAAAAGGTAGGAGGGTTGAGGTGAGAGTAGGGATTTTAAATGTAGGGATTATGAATATTAAAGGGAGAGAGCTGGATGATATGATGGAGAGAAGGAAGTTAGATATAATGTGTGTGCAAGAGACCAGGTGGAGGGGAAGCAAGGCCAGGAGCAGTAAAGGTGGATTCAAACTGTCCTACTATGGTGTAGGTAGGAAGAGAAATGGAATATGGGTAATCTTGAAGGAAGAGTATGTGAAGAATGTTCTGGAGGTGTCAGACAGAATGATGACTTTGAAGGTGGGATGCTGAATGTTGTTAGTGCTTATGCCCCATAAATTGGGTGCCAGGCAGGAACATAGGGTAAGCTACAAGAGTGGAGGAAGGTGCACACAGGTGGATTATAGCTTATACAGGAGGTGCAACCTGAAAGAAGTAGGAGACTGCAGGGTGGTGTCAGGGCAGAATGTAGCTAGGCAGCATCAGATGATGGTATGTAGGATGACTTTGGAAAGCAAGAAGAAGAAGGGAATGAAGGTAGAGCCAAGGATTAAATGGTGAAAGTTGAAGAAGGAAGAATGTGCAGAGTTCAAGGACGAGTTGAGACAGGCTCTGGGTGGTAGTGAAGAGTTACCAGATGATTGGGAAAGTGCATCTGAGGTGGTGAGGGAAAATAGCCAAGAAAGTGTTTTGTGTGTACTCTGGAAAGAGGAAAGAAGACAAGGAGATTTGGTGGTGGAATGAGGAAGCACAGGAAAGGAGGAGGGTGTTGATACTGCCAACAGAAAATGCCGTTTGTATGTAATGACATCTTACAATTTGTAAATTAATTTAAGATTAGAAAATGTAATGAAATTATCAAAACTTAGCATACTTAATTTCTTAAGAACATGGCAATGGTGCAACCTTATTGGTTTCTTATCCAAAATTTTAATTTCAGATCATCATAGGGGCCTGATTGCTATGGATGCTGCCTGCGACCAAGAGGCTACGCAATAGATTAAATGAGAAAAAACATAGTTTATTAAAGTATTTGCAGCATGAAATGGCAAACAGTCTCTAAAAAATGTAAGCACACATAAGTTTGCTTTTACAAGCTTTGTCACATTCAAATTGTTTTTCTTTTTTTTTTGATGGGAATCTAAAATTAGGCTGAGATATTTTACCTCGGGCGCCTGTCCTATAGACTGTGCATTAAGTTTTAGTTTTAACTTATCAGCTTCCTTTGTGGATCAAGCAGGGAAAGAAAAGCAAACTGAAACCGTTTCTGAATCTGAGGCAGGAGTTTTCAAACCAAGCTGCTAAATTAAAGTCCGTCTACCATCGTAGGAGCTTACTGACCAGCTGAATCCTCACCAAATTCTGTACACTTTATACCTGTGATGGTAGAACATCTGCTGACATTTACAAGATTGTAGGGTCGCGCTCGCACAGGGCCAGATTTACGGCGGAGGCATACTGGCCGAATTCTAGATGTTTCATTAAGCTAATGTGACTTGTTAGTATAAGTTTACATGGAGGCTATGTGAAACTGTCATTACAGGTTGAGACAGCAGTCACTCCACCCTTCTAGCGGTATTAACTGCAGGCAGTGCATCAACATCAACTGCAAAGGGAGGAGATTATGTCTGACGTCTGTGTTTTTCATCCTGTCTAAACTTAAGTGCTTTCTTATGGGGGAAATGATTTAGTTTAGATCAGTGGTTCTCAACCATTTTTTTCAGTGATCCACCCCCTGTGAAATATTTTTTCAGCCAAGTAACCCTTAACTAGAGAAGTGTGTTTTTGGTTGGGGAAAAAAAAAGACATAGCACTGCAGCATTAGTGTCTGATTTACTAAACTTAATAACATAACTTAACTAAACTTAAACATTGCTCATCTATAGTGGTCTCTTTTGAACTATTTAGAGATAAAAATATATATTCAAATACCTTAAAACTTGTTAACAAAAAAATATGTAACTTATGAATCAGGATTTTTGCACATTAAAATAATCCTACCGGTGGATATCAAACTCTATAATTCCTCCCTGTGACTCCTTGGACTAGTTTCTTTTACGGCCACATCTTGTACATGTTGTATACAGTGTTAAACTTTGGAGTTATTTGTGTTACATATTTCAATTTATATAGACAGCGTCTGTAACACAATGCAAAAAGTATTCTGATTCTGATTAAGGGTCAAAAATTGGACTGACATCTTAAAGTTGCAAACTGTCAACACTGAAGAATGTTGTTGCATTTAACTGAGCTCTTTGCCCTTACTTTTTAAGATGTGCTGTCTTCATGCCATGGGTGGTTTGCAACTCGTCAGCGTAAATCCCATTAAAACAGATTCTTCTGAATACTGCCGGAATTTTGCCAGCTCTGGTTTCTTTGTGTACGTGTGCCACTGTGTCTTCAGTAGCATTGCTGCTACGCTTGAACCATGACTCCATTATTTGAGTTCTTAAAGCAGCAGTGAATGACAGGTGATGCCACGTGCCAGGTTAGGTCAAACAATCCTGATACAGGGGACACTCTGGTTTATTAGGTTAATGAAATTGAAGAGCCTAGTCAATACAAAATTAATTTTATCCACTTTTGGACAGTTGAAATACTTATGAAATAACTATTTTATAGGATTTTAAAAATTGATGTTATTTTTAAAATTTACATTTAAAAAAAAATCGAAAGTACCTCCTGGAGTGCCTTCAAGTACCCCCAGGGGTATCTGTACCCCCAGGAGAACCAGTGGTTTAGCTTAGTGAGAGAAAGTGAAAAACTTGGCAATGATCCAAACATTGAACTGTTTCAATTATTAGTGCTGTAAGGGAAGCTGAAAAGAATAAGCCATACACTGAGGGCTTTTTTTTCTGCTGAGGATGTTAAGCATAGTCAGCCCTATAATTCACAAGTTATTAAAAAAAAAGCCACAGCCAGCACAAAAACAGCTGCCTGTGAACACTTACCCTAAAATCCTCTATCACAGTATATGTAAATTTGTAATGCAATATTAGTATACTGTGATGTAGGACATTTGCTGTAAAATACAGCAGTGTAGCAAAAATATCTTTCTGTCCGTCAGTTTTCATAACTGCTCATCCAATTCACAGTTGCAGGGGCTGGAGCCTACCCCAGCTATTACTGGGCAAGAGGTGGTATAATCCCTGGACGGTTTGCCAGTGTATCACTGGCCTATCAGAGAGACGGGCAGCCATTCACACTCACATTTACACCTTCAGCCAATTTAGAATCACTAATTAACCAAACATGCGTGTCTTTGGACTGTGGGAGGAAGCCAGGGTACCAGTGGGAATCCATGCAGGCACATGAAAGCTCTATATAGAAAGGCCACAGCCCTCTGCAACGCAATGCTGCAAATTTTCTTAAGCCACTCCGCTACAGTGGTAGTAGTATCAGAGCTCCCAATTCCAATGGGCTTAATGATTCATATGATTAAATTCTTACAACTTTTATGAATCAGAGCTCTTTAAATGAATAGCATTTAAAGAAATGATAATGACCACTTAAAAACAGCTCCTGTTTGTGCTTTTGACTTCTATTGTTAATTTTACTAGTAGAGCACGGTTGATAATAGAAGTCATAATTCTATCCAGAGGAAAAGGATTTCCTACTATTCAGCTAACCCTTATCTATCTGCTTTATTTAAAGGGGAGACCTCACGGATGAGTCCAGTTCAGATGAAGAGTTTGATACAGGGCCCAGGAAGAGAAGAGCTTCAAAGAGGCAATGCTCCTCTGCTTCAGAGTCCTCGCCCTTGAAATCTACACCTAAGAAATGGAAACGTCCCCTGCGAAAGAGGATCCGCTACGCATCTACACCCACAAAAGACTCCTCCTCCTCCCCTAAGACTGGCAAGAAACTCTCCACCCCACGCAAGAATACTCCAAGAGGAAAGCAGCGAGCAGAAAGTCGAGCCGTGGGAGCAAATGGGGAGGAAGCAGATGACGAAGAGCGGTGGCGCAATATTGATGAGGAAGACGTGCAGCCTCTTCAACCACCGTTCAAACCCGAGAGGGATGTGGGGCCACAGCTGAGCAGAACAGCAAATTACACACCCCTTGAGCTCTTCCAACTGTTCTTTTCTGCCACAGTAATTGATACATTGGTGAAAAACACCAATGCCTATGGAAAAATAAAACACCAAGTCCAAAAGGAAAAGTGGGTCCCTGTCACATCAGCGGATATGTACTCCTTCATCTGCCTCGTCCTCTACATGGGTATTGTACCACTGAAAACACTGAAAGAATACTGGAGAGGCTCGAAGCTCTTCCGCCTGCCATTTCCTGGCTCTGTCATGCCCAGCAGACGCTTCCTAGCCATTTCCCGTAGTCTGCACATGAATGATCCCTTTGTTGAAGCTGCCAATGACCAAAAGAAAGGAACACCCGAGTACGATAAACTTTGCAAGATAAGGCCACTATATGAGCACATTTTGGAGGCCTGCCACACATTCTTTCACCCCCACCAGCATATCTCCATAGATGAACGGATGGTGGCGAGCAAAGCAAGGATCGGGTTAAAGCAGTATATCAGAAATAAGCCCACAAAATGGGGTTTCAAGCTTTTTGTGTTGGCAGACTCGATGTGTGGCTACACCCTGAACTTTTTTGTGTATGGTGGAAGAGAAAGTGAACCCACGGGGAAGGGGTCAGGCTATGATGCTGTCATGAGACTCCTGAAAATCCCATTTCTAGGTAAAGGATACAAGTTGTACGTAGATAACTATTACACCAGTCCAACTCTATTCCTCGATCTCCTTAAGAGAAAAATCTGGGCATGTGGCACAATACGTTCAAACATATCTGGTTTCCCCAAAACAAAAAGGGATAACGTGCCAGAGAAAACACCACGGGGTACAATTAAGTGGATCAGAAAAGGAAAGTTGTTGTTTGTTAAGTGGTTTGACACCCGTGAGGTAACGATGTGTTCCACTATACACAAAGCATTCAGTCATGACATGGCAAAGCGCAAAGTGAAAAATGCAGATGGACGGTGGACAGTGAAGCAGGTGCCTATTCCAGGCTGCATCAAAGATTACAACCAGTACATGGGGGGTGTAGACTTGTCAGATGCGCTCATTGGCTACTACAACGTTCTTCATAAAACACAGAAATGGTACAAAACTCTGTTTTATCACTTTGTGGACATAGCCACGGTGAATGCCTTCATCCTCCACAAAGAAATGTGCAAACTGCAGAGCCGGCCGATGCTTACGCAGAAAAGCTTCAGAGAACAGCTGATTTTGTCCCTAGCCGAGATTGGCTCTGGTCCAAATCGCTCAGCTCCGCATCATTTGTTGCCTCCTTCTCCTTTCAAACTGGCTCCCATTTCTCCGTTTAAAGTCCCACCTGCTCCTACATCCCCGGTGCCACCTTCCTCCCCATCCACAGCGGGCCAGTGCTCCCCATCTGATGTACCGCTTACCTCACCTCCACCCTCCAGTAAATCACCCTCTGGCTCTCCTTCCAAAGTGTTGCCTCCTTCTCTGTCCACCATGGTGCCACCCAGGGCAGGTGGCACCATGGTGCCACCTGCCCTGGGTTTAGGTCACTTGCCTGCATACTTTGTAGAACAAATGAGCAATGTGGCTCCCAGACATCGAGGAACTATCGGCAGGAGAGTGTGTGTGGTCTGCAAAAAGAAGTCACCAATCTATTGCAGCACTTGTCAGAAAACATTATGCATCACTTCTTTGAGAAATTGCTACACAGATTGGCATAGACGCAATAACATCTGTGTCTAGAATTCCTTGCATATTATCTGATAGGCAGAGTAAGAATGTGAACTGCCCTTCATAAGTATGTGGCTTTAATTATCACTAGTAGAAAGAAACTGCCTTTTGGTTCCTCCTTCCTAGGTGGTCACGTTGTTGCCTCATACGTTCTTTTATGATTACACGGAGTACTTAACAGATTTGTTTAAATAGTCTTTGTATTGCATAAGATAAAGCGGTATAACCTTTAGACTGCATAGTCACCTTTAAAGCCTGCGGAACAAGAAAAGGACAGTTAGGTCCGCAAGTTTTGGGACAATTACACATTTTCTTTTAATCTTACCTCTGTACACCACCACAGTGGATTTTAAATCAGTCGAAATGTGATCCAAGCTTTAATTTAAGGGGTTTGAAAAAATTAAAGTCATTTTTATACACAGACCCCCATTCTCACAGGCTCAGTAGTAATAGGATAAACTTAACAGAATTTTAAATATGAGGGGTGTTTTAATTCTTGGATGGAAATCCTTTGCAGTCAATGACTGACGGACAGCACCAGGCCTTCACTGCAGCAGCCTTCAGTTGCTGCTTGTTTGTGGGTCTCTGTCTTCAGTAACTGAAAAGCTGCTCTGTTGGGCTGAGATCAGGTGAACGACTTGGCCATTGAGGAAACCTTGAGAAACTCTTGGGTTGCTTTTGCAGCCTGCTTTGGGTCATTATCCAGTTGCACTGTGAAGTGCCATCTAATTAGTTTTTCAGCATTTTGACTGACTCTAGGGATAGTATAGTACATTCAGAACTCATCCTGCTACTTCTATCAACAGTCACATCATCAATAAACAGCAGTGACCCACTCCCATTGGCAGCCATACATGCCCATGCCTTAACATAGCTTCTATCATGATTGACAGATGATGTAGTATGCTTTAGCTCATGAGCTGTTCCTTTCCTTCTCCATGCTTTTGTCTTGGTTTCATCTGTACAATGATTTCTTTTAACCAGAACTGTGGAGCCTCTTTTTCATGTGTTGTTGTTTTTTTTTGTTTTTGCAAAATCTCATCTGGCCTTCCTTTTCTTGACCAGTGGTTTGCATCTTATAAACCACTGATAAGGGTGTCTCTTGATTGTAGTTTTTGACTATGCTACACCTACCTCCTTAAAAGTGTTCTTGACTTGGCTGGATGTTGTGAAAGATTTTTCATAACCAAGGACAAAATACTGTGAGCATCCTCTTCAGTGGTCTTCCAGTCTTTTAGTCTTGCTAAGCTGGCCAGTGCATTCCTTCTTCTTCTTTTAAGAATGTTCCAGATTCTTGTTTATGCTATCTCTCCATACCAAGTGAAATGCCAGTAAAATGTGTGATTGTCCCAAAACATATGGACCTAACTGGAGATAGACTGTCTTGTTTGATAGAATTAACCTAGCCAATATCTTTTGTGTGTGTCAGTTTTTTTCCTGTCATTACCCATTCAGATACTTGAAAGTTTTGCTTGGCCTTCAAATACTCTGTACTTACCTCATACTGGAACTTGTGAAGTGTCTTACACACCAGGAATCAGTATATCACAACACTGCTGGGTTAACTTCAGTGACAGCTACACTATCAGCTTTGCGCCATCATCTCAGGAAGAGTCTTTTACTGTTTGTTAGGTCGTCTCCTACTCACCAGCTTTAAATACTTGAAGTGTTAGAGAACACTGAGTCTGAAGTCTTTCTGAATGTCTTACTCCTAAGGAGAAGGTGCTGAACATTTTTGTTCACAAATCTTATCCTAAAACTATGTCCGTTTGCAGGGATTACAGGGCTTTAACATATTTACTACAAGATCCACAGCACTCCTGGACTGAAAACTGGACTGTTATCAAAACCATTATGAGATGATGTCTCACACCCACACCTGGCATTATAAGTGGGTTTCACATCTGACTAGCTCTACCTCGAAAGTGCAAGGTCCTTTCCTTAAATCCCTACAACTTGATATGCCTTTGCTACCTTACCAGATTTCAAGAATGTACTTCCTGTGAATTAGAGGAAGCTTGAATTCAAAGGAGAATCAAGAATGAAACTTGAATACAACACATGGTGCAGCAGAATTTATTTATACCACCACTGAATGTGTTCTCATTCACTTTTATGAGTTTATTCTGGTTTTGATATTAAGAATATGATAACAGAAAATTCAGCTATTTGGGTGGTTGACGTATGTTTGACCCCTTTAGAGCTAATTTGGTTTCAGCACAGATTGTAGGCAGCTATGAGAAACCTGCACAAGGTGTTTTTATGACGCAGCACCACAGAACTACTACAGTGTACCTCAGTATTTTCCACGCTACATAGAACTTGCATCCATGCAAATTTGGTACAACTATAGCACACATATACAAGTTCTGTGTTTACTGAATTATTAAAGCTTTATGCGCTGCAAGATGAAAAAGAATGAACCTCCTCATTTTCCTCTGCTTTTTCTTTTAGGAAATGTTCCAACCTTGAAGAGATTTCACACATTCTCATGTGTGCCTTATATGAATTCATTTCCAGAGTTAGTATCTGAACTGTTGTGGACTCCCTTAGTGCCTATGAATGGCCTCATTATGGCTCGTCTAAGTTACTTCAAAATTTGTCTTTGAATTCACATGATTCAGATGTATACTTTGTCTGTGAGATGTTCTTGGAATTTAGAGCTGTTTTTTCTATAAAAATAGAATAAAAATGTCAAATTATTTCTGGTCATGGTTGTGGAGTATAATTTGATATTTGTGATGGCTATGTATAGTGTTGATTTCGGCATGCTGGATAAAAAAACAGGATTGAACACAGATCATTTTTGGCACTTTAGAACAGATGTTTGGAGACATGATTAAGTGATGCTAAATATGTAAACTAATGATTTGGCGCACTAAGGGCTATAACCCCAACATTTTTCCACTGTTGTAAAACCAATTACAGACAGATTTGGACATTTTCAAGATGTTAGCACAACTCTCAATAGAATAATTGCAGCTCGAAATTTAACATAACATTTCCAGGGTAGGAATTTCTGAATTTCAACCCCTATTATTCTACAGTACTGTGCAAAAGTTTTGAGTCAGTCCTCATTTCTTCATATTTTGCTGGAACTGGGTGCAAACGTGCAAACATAAAATGAACATAGTACATAAGGTGAAAGCAGAGTTTGTGGGGTTCTAATAAGCTTGACAGTCTCTTATTCTTATTAGTATCCTAGTCAATTCTTTAAGTAGTCTTCAGGAATCGTCTTCTTGAAGGACATTCCAAAGCTCTTCGCTGTATCTTGGTTGCCTTTTGTTCAGTTTTCTGTCAGTATTATCCCACACAGCTTTAATAATATTAGGATCCGAACACCATGGAGGCGAATCCATGACTGATAGAGATCCATTGTGCCTTTTTCTATCCAGGTAGGTGTTAACTTCTTTGGCATTGTGTTTGGGATCATTGTCATGCTGAGAAATGAAGCTACTGCCCATCAGATGCTTTCCAGATGGTATTGCATGGTGGATCAAAATCTGATGGTACTTTTCTGTGTTCATAATTACATCAATTTTGATAAGATCCCTAACATTTCTGGCTGAAATGTAGCTAAACCATGACAGAGCCTCCACCATGTTTTACAAATGGCTCTAAACACACTGTTGTAGCTCTCTACTGACCTCCTCTGTGCATACTGACAGTGATTTGAACCTAAAATTTCAAATTTGGATTCTCTCCACAAGATGTGCTGCCACTGATTTTCAATCCAGTTCTTGTGCAATTCATGTAATTTCCTTAACAATGGCTTTTTGACAGCCACTCTTCCACTGAAACCATATCTGATGAGGTTCAAACTGAAGGGTCAGATGCATCACTCAGGTCTTGTACCAGGTCTTTGCCACATTTTTTCCCCTATTTTTCCTAAGGACATTAATTTCAGATAGTGTTCATCTGCTGCAGATGGAGATTTTTTAGCCCTGCCACTTCAATTTTACCCCATTTGTCTAGTTTCCTCAAATATTTTAAGGACACACTGCATGTCATGCCGAGTAGTGCAACATTTTCAGCTAACAGCTCATTGGGAATCACTTTGTGGGTACAACAATACTATTCTATGCCTGTCAAACTGACTTACATTTTTTATAGAGTACATGTGCATTTTTTATGCTTAAATGAGTCATAGGTCAGTATTAAGTGGCTTAAAAAGCAAAAAGTATTTCTCTTAAAATGGCCAGGACTAAAAACAAGTGAAAAAGCTGCCAATGTACAAAGAAAAACTTTGAAAAATCCTCAGAAAGCCTGGAGAACTATTGCTCAAGGCCACTTTAAGAAATTATAAGAAAGTTTGGCTGCTTGGAAACAAAATATTTAAAAGAAAAATTAAGGGTGTCTCAAGACTCTTGCACTGTACTGCATTATGGCTAATTTATGCATTTCAAAGAAAGTTAAAGGGAAAAAACTACATAATTTTCCCAGCCTGTGCAGAACTAAGACAAAAAAAAATACACATGTACATTCACCAGATCTTCAGGGTCTAAATTTAAATAAAAGAAAAGCAGCATAAGTTTACAAGAAGCTACAAACAAGAGTTCTGAATAAAGATTGTCTCATATGCTGCTGCTGCCCTCTTTGTGTTTTTCACATCAACAGGAGCTCTCACATGAAGGTGTGAAACAGTAAGTAGCTTTCAGTGTGTCTAATTAGACTGAAAAGAAAGCATGATGAGAATGAATACAATCAAGTGATAATTCTTGTTAATTATCATCTAACGCAACTCTTACAGATATATACGCACTGGAAGTCTCTCAGTTAACAGGCTACATTTAATCTTGCATCTTAATACAAAAGGAACCTGACACATACCATATGTAACATATAATCCACAAGTTTTAGGCAGTTATACTTTTTTTTTTTTGTAATTTTGCCTTAATAAACCATCACTCTTATTTTTAAATCACACAATCAAAATGTGACTGAAGTGTAATATTTGGATGAAAATCCTTTGCAGTCAATGACAGCCTGAAGTCTAGAACCCATGGACATCATCAAATGCTGTTTTTTTTCCTTCAAATCCTCTGCCAGGCCTTCACTGCAGCTGCTTTCAGTTGCTGCTTGTTTGTTGGTCTCTCTGATTTCACTTTTGTCTCCAGTAACCGAAAAGCTGCTCCACTGGGTTGAGATCAGGTGACTGCCTTGGCTATTGAAGAATATCCCCTTTCTTTACCTTGAGAAAATCTTGGGATGCTTTTGCGGAATTCTGCTATCATCCACTTGCGCAGTTACAATCTGTCCTCTTCCAGGCCTTTCGGTTTTACCAGCCTGGGCAGCGCATTCCTGCTTCTTAAAAATGTCCCAGATTGTTGTTTTGGCCACTCCTGAAACTTTTGCTATCTCTCTGACTGGTTTATTTTTGATTTTCATTGTAATGATGGCCTCCTTTATTTGCATCAACATATCCTCTCGACTTCATATTAAAACTTCCAGACAGCAGCTACTAAATGCAAGTTTAACAATTGGAATCAACTCCAGATTTTTTATCTGCTCACTCTATCATGGAATAACAAGAGAACAGGCCTCACCTGACCATGAAACTGCTTGTCAGTCAATTGTCCCGTTATGCTTGAGCCTCTAAAAATGGGGACTATGTATAAAAATGTTTTTAATGCCTAAACAGTTAATACAATCCTTTTATTTAACCCCTTGATTTGAAGGTGGAAGTATGCACTTCAGTCACATTTTGACATATTTTTAAAATCCACTGTGGTGGTGTACCGAGGCAAAATTACAAAAAGTATGTGACTGTCCAAAAACTTTTGGACCTAACTTTGCATTACACAATGATCTGTCACCTACATACCTTTAAATTTAAATGGGATGCTACCATGATGCATTATCCCTGAAGTTCTTAAATTGAGACACTAATAAATTCTCTTCCCTTAATATCACATTTTGATGTTATTATTAAACAACATCCCTAAAGACAAGGGGTTTTCTTCTGTAGTTTTGCTCAGGGTAACATTGACTGTTCATTTGTTTAAGGAGTACATCTAATACTTATAACAGTATTTTAGGTTTTCCTCCTCAAACACAACCATCAGCTAGGGGGATGGTGCATCCGTTGTATAATATCCTATAGGCCAGTGTTAGCTTTTGCTAGAGGATGATGTGAATTAAATATGGAAAAACCTGTTTAGTTGTTAGAGGCATCCTTTGCCTTGCATCAGGAAATATCTTACCGCTGTTGTTTTGACATTACAGGTTGGTGGAATCAGTCAATCAGCAAAACACATTGGCAATGACCTTTACAGAGCAAGGCAACCAAGTCAGTCATTGTGTCAAATATTTCTGGAGGCTGGAGGAGTGAATCTTTTTAAAACTTTCCACTGTTGCTGGGGTGATTAAAAAATGGGTTTGACCTCTTGGGAAAATGGAGGTTCATCAATATTATGCCAAAAACCTTTTGAATGTGACTGAGAGAAAGGGGTAGAGGGGTAGGGGATCATTTCCAAGAGAAGCTATGAAACGCTGAGACTGACCTCTGGTCACAGGCAACAGTTGCATAATTTACCTGGGAACTCCAGCAAGGTTAATATGTGGTAATAACTACACATCATACTGTAATCAGGATGTAAATAGTCATGCAGTTTATATAAATTAATTGACTCAAAACCAAATTACTGTTGAGCAACAGAATGGCCCGCGCATGTAAATGCTGCCCCTGACATTTTGCCCACCAATAAGATAAAGTACGCATGTTCCCTCTGATAAAAGCCGGGCGAAAAGAATAGAGAGGAAGGGGGGGGGGTGAAAGCTGGGTTAAGCAACGTGAGTGAACCTTGAACTGATCTGGCTCTGGTCTGATAGAAGCCGTTAGTGAACACATGCATTAACAGCCAGATGGCAGCTACAGCACTGTGATTAATAGCCCGATAGCTACCCTTGCAGAAGGCTTTGCAGAGAGCAGCCTCTCAGGTGGGGCGGTGCGGTGCGAGCATTACTGTGTGATTATATATCTTGTGTCTGCAGATAAGAGACTGTTTAACCTTCTGCCAATCACAACCACAGACATTATTTGGTTTTCTTCTGAATGTTAAATTGGGAGCAATTTAACATTCTGCTGCACTGAATGGCATATCTCAGTCCATAAAGCCGGGGCTTCAGAAAGGCAAACTTTTGTTTCCATTTCACAGAAGATTAAAATTCTTCAGCAAGGTAGAGCGAGCCCTGTCTGTGACAAAATTTAATGTCTACAGACAAAATAGACTCTGTCTGAGGGTTAATAACACATTGTATATTCAATCTTTTTGCTGAATTTTGCAAATAGCTTACTCTCATTGTGAATATTCAGTGGTGGCATTGAAGCTCAGTAGTAACGTCACATGTGTTTTGTGCTCTTTGGGATAGTCCCTGCATCCTGAAACCACCTGCAGTGATGACCCCTAAACTTAAGCACAGTCTGCACCTGTTTGAGATGCATGCTTGCACACATCTAAACAACACACAAGAACAAAGGGTCATTGTGTTGCTTTTATTAATGTTTTACTGAATGAGGAAGTACAGAGGTGGAGAAAGGAGGCTCAGAAAGAAGCATAGCTAGAAACCTGCAAAATTTCAACTCCCAGTTGTGATACACTCACCGGCTAACTCATTAGACACACTTTGTTAGTATCATGTTGGAGCTCCTCTTGCCTTCAGATCTGCTTTAATTCTGCATGGCAAAGATTCAGCAAGGTGCTGGAAACAATTTGCTCCATATTAAAAAAAAGATAAAATTACAGTTGCTGCAGATTTGTCGGCTGCACATCCATGATGCAAATCTCCCGTTCCACTATAGTGAGCACGAAGGTCCTCTACTGGACCGAGATCTGGGGACTATTGAGGCCATCTGAGTTGCTGAACTCACTGAACTCATTGCATGATCAAGAAACCAGTTTCATGACGAGGTGCTTTATCCCGCTGGAAGCAGCCATCACAAGATGGTACACTGCCATCAATAAATGGATGGCAGGGATGGCAATGCCCAACTGGTACTAAGAAGCCCCAAAGCATGCCAAAGAAATATCTCTCATGCCATTTCACTACCAGCAGTGGTCTGAACTGTTGATACAAGGCAGGATGGATCCACGCACGCTTTCAGGTCGTTTACACCCAATTCCAACCCTACTATCTATTTTTTGAAGTAGAAATCAAGACTCAGACCAGATAACTTCTTTTGTCCAGTGTTGTTGAGCCTGTGTGAACTGTATCCTCAGTTTCCTGTGCTTGGCTGACACAAGAGGCACCTGATGTGGTCTTCTGCAGCTGTAACCAATCTGCTTAAAGGTTCAAAATATTGTGCGTTCAGAGATGCTCTTCTGCCTGCCTTTGTTGTAACGAGTGGTTATATGAGTTACTATTGCCTCCAACTTCTGGCATCAAAAAGATAATTTTGCCTAGTAAGCTGCCAGTCACTGGATATTTTCTCTTTTTTGGACAATTTTCTGCAAAATTGAGATGGTTGTGTGGAAAAATACCGGTAGAGCAGCAGTTTCTGAAATACTCAGACCAGTCCGTCTGGCACCAATAGACATGTCAAGTTCAAAGCCACTTGAATCATCTTTTTTCAGAAAGAAAACACCACCACTCTGAGGCAAAGGGTGATTTGCACATTTTGTTTCAATATGCTCTTTGTTCATCGACCAGATACAGACTGATTCTGTCTGAAGGCAGAATATGATATCCATAACATGATATATAGGGTCTGCACATACACAAATTTTCTGTTTTTCATTTTTTTAACATAATACTAGACCAAGAGGAGCTTAAGTGTGTTTATTGCATCTATCCGGTTGTTCTCAAGAATTTCAGAATTTTGCTTAAGTCTGAACTACACCAGCATGACTGTGTTGTTTGTAAACTTATTATTATTATTATTATTAGTGGAGCTAGGGGTAGGGCTAGCACTTATCAGGTCATCAATCAAATTTTGACACAAGCTGGTGTTGTTTTCTGTCTTTCTTCCTCATTCTGATGCTTAGTTTGAGCTTATCCAGATAACTTCAGAGTTAACTGCAAGGACAGTTCACTTCTTACTGGGGTATATCACCGTGGTAACTCATGCTGCAGACCTAACCTGCTCTGGAGCAGGTTAAGTTCCAGAACAGACATCAACAGGTATAAAATCACCACCTACTGACCAATAAGTTCTCCAGGAAAAAATTATCACCAATCTTAGAAGATCCCTCAGACCTCTATAGGTGGATAGTAATAAGGTTTTCTTAAAATCAAAAGTCACTGAGCATTAGTAATACAGCTTCTCATACACATATTGATTGATTTAATTCCTGTTGGCTGCAAACAGTGTTAGAACAACTTTATCATTTTTAAGCATTAATATATGATCTTAAGGCAGGGAGCCTATTTGTACTTTTCTGACTTGTAGTCTGAATCAAATTTGCATGTACACAAAAGCCACATTTGAATTTTATTTTCACGTTTGCTCTTTATTTGCTTTCTGATCATTAAATACCACCAGGGCTGCAGTTGAAAGAATGAAAACTACAAAATAGTCTTAGTCATATATAAACATTCATTGAATGGAATAACAATCATAATCTGATTCTCCTGTGTCTTAATGGCAACGCGGTGATACTCTTAACTTACATAGTTGGCATTTTTGCAGACTTCCCTTCTTGGTTTCAAGTAGGTTTAACTTTATTAATATAGTAGATCTTTTCCAGTGCTTATAGTGCACTTGCATTCATAAATCCCTTTTAATACTATTCCGCTGCACTGTGCTTTTCTTGTTACAGACACTAATACTACTGTTTATCTGCAGCAGCTATGCTGAGTTCAGCCTGTAATATGTGTTTAAAGTTTTCATATTTTGTAATATCTTAGTTTTATCTTCCTTTGTAAAATCAGCCACTCTGCTCCCAGTAGATTTATTATGTTTGTGACTGGTCAGATGTTGCCAACACCACCCCTTTCATGTGAATGCACTTACAGCTACTATGATAAACCCTGGGTTGACTTATTACATTCATAACTGCCTTCATGTGACCACTTTTCCAGATTGCCACTGTTAGGTTAAGTGAATCCAGATAGGGAACTATTTCCTTGCCAACCAAGCAGCTGAATAGAATAGAATAGAATAGAATAGAATAGAATAGAATAGAATAGAATAGAATAGAATACCTTCAGTGTCTTCATAGTGTAGTGGTTTATAAGCAAAAGGTCCCTGGTTCAATTCCAGATGGGAACACAAGTCCCTCTCACCATGGAGGGTTGCATCAGGAAAGGCATCTGCATAAAATTACAGATGTGTACCAATCCCCTTAGGCGCCCCCTTGGGGAGGATACAATGGAGCAGCCAAAGGTACATTTTAGTATAGAATGCCTTCATTGCCATTGCATGTTCACATACAATGACATTTACCATACGTGAACATAACAGATATACCTTATGAAGTGGCAGGTGAGTGTATTGATATTTTCCAGTGTGGTTTCTAGCCATCTTTAATGAGAGCTGTTGATATGTTGTTGATTTCTGGGCAGTATTACACAAAGATCATTTGGGAACATTTACAAGAGAAAGAAATTAAGCCCTTGCAAACGCACCAAGGGTTAAAAAGTGGTGACCTGCATCTTGTCCAGTGGATACTGTAATACAGTATCATCCTCATCTGACCTTAAAAAGAAAATCTATTATAGAACATGAATACAAAAAAAATAACTGTCAATGATATACCTGAATAGAAATTAACAAGCAAAGAAGTTACTTACCAGCTTTGTATGGCAACACAATAAGCAGCAAAAACTTCTCAACAAATGATCTATTGTGTCAACCTGATCACTGGCCTCAAACTTAGCCAATCCGATGGACACTAAGCCATTTCAATGCAGCGTGCTCCATCATTATGTTAATGGTGCTCGGCATCAACACCCTGCTGCTGTATTCTGACAGGATAAGGCCTTATCACATCATTAAACTCCATTACTGCTCTTAATGAAGTCAACAACTCCAACCACAGGATACCCTGTCCACTGACTGACTCATTAAATACTCACATGTGAATAACCCAGGGATCAATTATCCAGTCATTCAACTGTCTTCATCCCTGCTCACTTCCTCCCCATGCAGTCGCAACTTCGACTGAGTTCACCGGGCTTTTTAGACATTTTCAGTTTAGCGTTATTGCTATTTATCTCTGCCAATGTAAACAAAATAAAACACATTCTACTGTAACTAAAGTACACTATCAACAACATTTCAAAGGAAACCTATTTTCTATCATACAACATGCTGTACAATTTGACTAACCATCAAAACAAAGGCAGCTTTGATCCAAGTGGATAGGCTTTAATTCTCATCTGTAAGCAAAATAAATTCAATAAGCTTAGCCAGACTGCCTTGAAAATAATTTTTAGACCCCTCTTTATTGACAAGGGCTTTTGGATTTATTTCTGTTTATTGCTGCTATTTATTATCTGTATGGAAGTAGAACATACCACATGCAATGGCCAGTCATGCAACCGGTTTATCACCATAACTCAGACCAAAAAAACAGTTAAAACAAATTATTTTGGCACAAAGTATCCATCCATCCATCCATCTCTTTTCTAATTCAGGGTCACTGGAGGGCTGGAGAGGGCTATCACAATGTGTGCGTAGTTTACAAAATTAGAGTATAAGTCACAATATGTGTTGTGTTAAATAAATAAACATATTTAGGACAATGGCTCTAGTTGACTGGCCCCATAATCAAAATTAAAAAACCTAGTAACAGCATTTAAGCTTAGATGGTAAAAGGGCACATGCAAACAATCACTTTATGAACACAACCTTCCAATTCTTGTAGCAATTGTTGTGTAAAGATAAAAGTGTCCGTAAAACAACAAATGTGACCCTGACCTTGAGACCAGTTTGGGTAAAGACCCATTAGGTGATCCTCCTGTACAAGTTTCACTAAAGTCTGACCAATACTGTAGGAGGAGTAGCCATCCTGGTGAACTGTAGACGGCTGGACGGACGACAGATGCCTCTTTATCCATGAGCTCATCTGACTTCTGGCCTAATGAGTTCAAATATAAATAGATAAAAATGAATTCAGTATTTTATGAAGACTGAAATGGTACAGTATGGCCTAACACCAATGTGTGAGCCATGTTTGGGTGTTTGTTCACTAGCTTTATGTGCAAGTCATACATCAGAGGAGTTACACACTTGTCATTGGGGACTTCTTCCCTGCTCAATGCAGGACGTTTATCAGATGAAGGTCAAACCAAAACTCCACCAGCTGCTCTTTATTAGCCCTGAACCTTTCAATGCAGCTGTCTGTTGGTTACGGCAATGAAGGCTTTCAGCCTTTTGGGAGAAAGCATGTTGATAAACAGACAATACCGGTTGGTTTTTCCTCACTGTCGACATTCAAACACTTACGCAGACATCTGACCTTACACGATCAATTTCTGTCTTTACACGTGTTCTGTCAATTTTGATTTACTGCAAAAACGCTGAAGACTAAACAACATTACTCCATTAGTTAGCCCTCTAGTGATAAATATGAGAAGGATTTTTAAGGCACTGATATCTTCTTCTTCTTTCGGCTGTTCCCGTTAGGGGTCGCCGCAGCGGATCATCTGCCTCCATCCCATCCTATCCCTTGCATCCTCTTCCCTCACACCCACCCTCTGCATGTCCTCCTTCACTACATCCATCAATCTTCTCTGTGGTCTTCCTCTTC